>CABFKP010030249.1:0-16902 GCA_901779475.1 Panagrolaimus davidi
TTTAACCTCAAATTATGGGATTCAAAAGCAGCAAAAGTAGTCCAAAATTCTTTAAAACAAAAAAATGTTAATTCTTCACTTTCCGATATTTTGCCATTGCCAATGCAAATGGTTCGAATTGGTCTAGGAGGAAAGGATTTGATTGTGGATGTTGATAATCAATGGCGTTCAAATCAAGATCAACCACATGTAATGATCTTTGAATTATATACAAAACATGGACATTCTTGTGACGAAATGGTTTGTTTTTTTTTGTATGTGCTGTTGTAACTCTATCAAGAGCCGTTTTAGATATCAGACGCAAAAAACAACACACAAAATTTTCTGAGTAGTATAAAACCATATTTTGAATTTACAATGGTTGTTGGACAAAATGAAGCTAGAAATTTTAATCTTACCGGAAAAACATTGCAAAAATCAGCATTTTTCAGTGAACTTGTAAACAAACACGCTGATAAGAATGGTACGTTGTACAAATTTTATTTTTTCTTTAATCATTAAAATGGGAATAAAAATTACCTTAACTTAAAAGATATACATACATCAACGTTGCTTATCTTTGCAAGAATTTATAAAAATGGCATGCATTAAAGTTTGAAATTTTTTTGAAGTCTGCGCCCCCCCCCCCCCCCCCTTTTTATGTTTATTTTATGGATCACATTATCATTTTCCTTAAAAAATGAAATATAAGCAATTGGAAATAAGTATAAATTGTTAGTGTACAAAGTATAAGCAATTGTTAATGTACAAACTGTTGATGAAGATTACATTACACTTTTTTTAGGAATTGTATATTTACAATCCAAAGACTTAAACAGATTAACCAGAAATGTTTATAACAAATTTGAGATTGATGAGCTAGTTTCTGCTGCGTATATTCCATCAGCACAAGAAAAAGAAATAATTAATGAACTTCTGAAAGTTTTTAAAGATCAACAAATTCAATCAAAAGATTTAACAAAAGATGAATGGAATTCTGTATTTTGGGATGATATCTTTGCAAGACCTGATATTCAAACAGATTATGCAAATGAAGTCTTTAAATATGATAAAGAAGAAAAAAAGTTCAAATACGATTCTGAAAAAGATCGGCAGTTTAGACAAAAAATTGAAAATATGCATCACAAAAATAGTCAGAATTCTGATTCAGCAAATGCAGGGTTTAATTTCTTTGGACTTTTTGGAGGAAATGGTGGAATTGAATCTACGGAAGTAAATGATGAAACAAAACATAGCATTCAAGATGCAGAAACGTAAATTAATTTTTGAATAATTTTTCTGAAGGCAATAATATTTTTTTAGGATGAACAGAGATGCTTTAAGCTTTGATGATTTTAACAAAGTAATAAAGAAAGAAAATGTTTACTTTAAATGGACAGGAATGAAATTTGAATCAAAAGATTTAACCCTTTTTCGTTTAAATACAAGAAATTTAAATATTTCAAACGAAATTTATTTTAAGCGTATTGTTGTAACCGAATATCAAACAACACAAAAAATTGAAATTAAATCTGCTTCTGCTTCTGGTTTCATTGAATCTTATATTGATCCAAATTTGCGTTATTCATTTCAAAGCAAAAAATTAAGTTTTATTGATGCTGAAAAATATTGTTTTAAAAAGAATGGACATTTGATTAATGTAAATTCAATGTTTGAAAATATGTTTTTAATTGGTAAATTATTTGCTTTTATTTTTAACGATAATATTCTTTTTTATCATTTATTTTTGCTTAATTTGTCTAAAATTTTAATTGTTTAGAGGAAGCAACTTCTGCATATAATAATAGCACAAGTGAGACATTTTGGATTGGAGCAACTGATACAATTAAAGCTCAAGCATGGTCATGGGTTGATAATTCACCATTCATTTTTAATAATTGTGTAGTAACTACGGTGTAGCGGGGTTCTTATTCTTTCGTGTGGATTACCAGTAAGCTAGGGTCATATCCTTTATTAGGTGTTATACATAAACAGACACAGAAGAGAGAGAGATGGAGAGACTATGCCAGCGAAGGACTGAAGGAGATGGATGTTGACTGGCTTGTGGCTGTGGGAAATGACAAAGTAAGAGAGAACACCAAAGGTATTTATAGGTGTTGAAAGAAGGCGGAGCTTCTTTAATCCTTCAGTCATTACAATTGGGTTAAAGGTCAACCTCAAAGCACATTTGATTCAAATTGTGGTGCAGCTTTGTTGAGAGGAGGAAAATGGATTTCTGATAATTGTGATAAAACAAAACCTTTTGTTTGTGAATTTAACGAACCCAAAAGTGATAAGCCGAGATCGTGTTCAGATACATGGACGTTTTCAAATTTAACTTGATTTTGTTATAAAGTTTTTGATAATGCTACGTGGATAGATGCTGAAAATTTTTGCAAATCTAAGGAATCACATTTGACATCTGTTCATTCTTTGGATGAAGCGCTTTTTCTTGCATGTATATGATATTCCTTTGCTTTTAGCGGCTGCTGCTTTTTAAAGTAATTAATTTTTTAGATTTAGCGTATTATCCTGGGGCTGGTGCTTGTGATGCTGGTAGAATGGCATGGATCGGGGGATACACTGATAACTACAATGTTAATTTTTATTGGACTGATGGGACACCTTTTGATTATACAGCTTGGCCACCGAAAACTAATGGAAAACCAGGGCAAGGATCTGCAAGGAGCTGCATTCTTAAATTTTTGGCGACAGAATGTCAGCAACCGGCTTCCACGATTGATAACTGGCCTTGTGAAACACGTCTAGCAAAATTTATTTGCAAAAAATTGCCACAATAAAAAAGATTATTCATTTTTGTAAATAAATAAATATATTTTGTATTTATAATCTTTTGTTAGGAGATCAAAATACCCCAGTTGTTTACAAAGCATAGCTTAATTGGAAAAATACAATTAAGCTATGCTTTCTTTAAAAAAAATTCTGTCGCCGCACAAAAAAATGTGTAGCCTACACAGTGTGGCGACAGATTTGAAAGAAAAAAGAAAAAGAACGAATGACTTATTTTGAAAGCAAATAGAAGGGGATCGAATATGTCTGCGCAAAAAAAAAATAATATTATGAAAAAAAAGTTTGTTGAAACAATTTTTTTGTTGATTTACATAAACTATTGCACGTAGTTGAAAATTAAAAATGTTTTTGAATATTTTAGCTTTCTATTAAAGTAAATTTTGTTTAAAAAGTGTTTATTTAAATTCTATTATATAATATTATTACGCTTTTTAAATCACAAAGTTTTGTCGTTCAATATGGGAAACTGCAACATTAATTAATTAATTTATAAATATCAATAATCGTCATTTTCTATATTGAATTACTATTTATTACAAGCTTTTAATTTTTAAAAGTTAAGTTAGCTTACACATCAGTAATAATAATTGTAAAAAATGTAGCGTTAAACTTTTTTTATTATTGGAAATAATTTTTTGATCAATCAAGCCGATTTTTAAAAATTTGTAACATTGGTGAATATTTTAAGAGAATTAAAAAACAAAGTATTTATTAACTTTTCCTGTTTTTTTAATTTTTTATGAAATTTTTAATGTTGTTGTTTCTGTAATTTAATCTAAAAAGAAGCGAAAAGATTCTTTATATAATTTCAAATCTTCTTGTAATTCAGGAAATCCTGCAATAAATAAGATTTTTTTAAATGTAAAAAAACTTCAATTTTTTTTTATTTTTATGATAAACAACTCATTATGAAATGAGAAAAAAAACAGTAAAAGATATTTTTAAATGCTTAGTTAACAAAATTAAGGTTGTCCAATTGGAATCTCTTTTGGGGGGAAGTCTTTCATTTTTTTCGCGAAAGTTGAAATAAGTTTCATTATCTCTTCAACATAACAATTTCATGATTTCTTTAACTAAATCATTGTTTTTATTCTTCATAAAAATATATCACAATCTTTTTTTGGCAGTTAGGTCGGACGAGGGCCAGGGTTTTCTTTAGTTTTGGCCCTGGCCCTGTTTAATTTGTTTTGCTCCGGTGTTGGCACCGACACCGACCATAGGTTGGAACAGGGCCTGACGGTTTTTAAAAGCAACAAGCATCTTTCACCTCCAGCAGCCCCGAAGCCTGCACCGAATGAAATCACAAAGAACAAATCCTTATTCGGCATTTTTTAAATTTAAATAGGAACTCAAAAACCATTTATTCAAAGAAAGCAAAAAATCGAATATTTTTGCAGACTGTAAAATGACATTTTGTCTTTTTTTTACGTTTTGAAAAAAAATTTTAAAGATTTATTCGTTTTCTTACAATTTATTATTTATTAGTTTTTGTTTATTATGTCACTGTTAAAGAAACTAATCAACTTAAAATAATGATTTATTAAATATTCAAACGTTTAATTGAAAATGACAGCTGCAAATACATTTTTTGGCTTTAAAACATGTTTTCGCTTTCAAAAATCGATGTTGAAATTTTTTTTTGCCGAAGAAAGACTAGAAATAATTTTGCTGCATCTTTGATCAGTCGAAGTCGATTTCGAAAATGATATTTTTTCATTTCGGAAAATGGCAGTTTGTTTAAGAGTTTCCTTTAAAAAAAAGAAAGCGAAAAAAAGTTTTTTAACATTTTCTGTTTTTTCAATTTTTTATTAAATTTTTTATGCAGCTGTTTTTGAAATTGAATTTTAAATTAAAGAGAAAGATTATGTTTGTAATTAAAAATGTTCCAATCAGCAAGAAAATAATATTTATGGAATTAGATGGAACATTAATATAAGAAATCTTTTTTTTTAAAATGTAAAAAACATCAATTTTTTCTCATTTTTATTTATATGTTAAATAAAAAATTATGAAATATAGAAAAAATTGTACAATTATTAAGTTTTAACTGTTTAATATACAAATTTTGGGGTTGTCATATTAAAATCTCTTGGATGATTTGTGGAAAACCTTCCATTTTTATCCAGAAAGTTGAGATAAGTCCCATTATCTCTTCAACATAAAAATTTTATGATTTTTTTGTTTCATAAATTTTTCATTGATTCAAGAAAAAAGGTACTAATAAACTGCTTCACGCAGATGTAATTTATTGCAGTAAAATAAATTAAAAATGCCGATTTTGATTTTAGTTATAAAAACAGTTTTTTTTATTAGTTTTAAAGTTTCTTCTTTAGGAACAAAAATGCAGCAAAAAAGACAATATGCAACAAACATACATATTTTTTTAAAATGTGCTGTAAAATAGAAATATGATGTTTCGAAATAATATAAATGCGCTGTCAAAGAAAAAAAAGGTTTTATCAAAAATGCATTTTAAGAAAAAGTTTAAATGAAAGATTTTCGTTGAATGTTTTTTGAATTTTTCATTTATTTTTAAATAAGTATATTCTGTAAATTCAAAGTTACCTTTGTTTGATATTTACTTGTTTTCGAATCAGATTTGGACATTTCCACATTATAGAACTGAAACATTAATGATTTATTAAAAAATATTTTAAATATTTCCACAAGCTTTTTTCGAAAAAAGATCAAAAATACATATTATTTTTAAATTGTTGAACATTCTTAACGTTGGACAATTTAAAAACAGAACATGTAAACACTTTTAATAATTTTAACTTTCATTATTCATGTCACATATATTTTAAAATAGAAATTATTTTATAAATGACCCCAAACAATCAAAGGCTGTAATATTTAAAGAAGCGTATTTCTTTTTCTGCCTTAAAAAACGCAACATTATTTTATTCGTCTTAAAATTGATAAACTAAAAAAAAACAAAATTTATTGAAAATTAAGATAAAAACAACTTAATTAATATTGTTGAACTTGTACATCTTTCTTTTTCATTTCTGATTTTCTCGGATCCATAAGAAATTTTCTTAATTAATAATTATTTTTTTAATGTTCTTAAAAAACTAAAAAATTCAAAGACCAAAAATATAACGTTTTCGAAAATGGAACCTATCGCTTTTTCCTATGAAAATCGCAAAATTCGGTTGCCATACTTTTTTTCTTTGAAACTTTGCATTGAAAAAGTGTGTTTTTGCACGTTTTTCTTAAAAAATACACATTTTAGTTTTTTCCGTTCTAAGATATGTGATGAAATATACCACTATAAATTTGCTTTAGTTATCGAGATTAAAAAAATGAAACATTGAGCGTTTTTTAACGTCACAAATGCATTTTAAGAAAAAGTTTAAATGAAAGATTTTTGCTGAATGTTTTTTTTGAATTTTTTATTAATTTTAAAATAAGTATATTTTGTAAATTAAAAGTTACCTATGTTTGATATTTATTTGTTTTTGCATCAGATTTGGTGATTTCCAAAAACAAAAATGATTTATTAAAAATTAGTTTAGATATTTCCACAAGATTTGAGGGGGCGTCCGGGAAATTTTTAAAAATACTATTCGATGCAGAAAAAAATTCTGTATCCGATAGGCATAATCAATTGGGGCATTTCCGGTCGTAGTACAACGTCATCAAAAAAACGGAAAAAAATACTGTTTTCTCCTATATTTTTCATTTTTTTGTAAATAAATAGTATTTAAAAGTTTGATTTTCGGCATCAGCGCATTTTTTACATATATTAGGATAAAAATCGAAATTTAAAAAAAAAGTTTAAATTTCTACAGTATACCTCTCTTTTATTTTCTTTTGGATAAAAAAAAATGAAGGGGAACACTGGCGTCGCACATTGCTGTGCGCATTCCTACCTAAGAATGAGCAAGATTTATTATCGATTATAAAGATTATACTCTTTTTGATATTCTTCGATTCCAACAGAATAAATCCATAGGTGTTTTGTAATCATGATTTTGAGCTTGAATAATTTGAACGACAGAATTTTGTACGACAAATGCTTCGGTTGTTGAAAGTGTTGGTTCAATTAAAACCTTCTTTGCTGGTGGAGCATCTTCTTTTGTTGCATTTTCTTGAGTAACTTTTTTATGGTTTCGGTACAACAACTGGTGCCTTTAATTCTTCCACAGTTTTGGATGTGTAAATTTTTAATAAAAATGGGTTCAGCATTTCACTAAAAAAATATTTTTGTTATAAATTCAAGTAAAAGAAACGCACTAGTTAAAATAATGAAGTTTAGGAAAAGATTCAAAAATCTTTTTCAATGGAGCAATTGTTTTTATTCATGTACATATTTTAAGTCTCTGATGGAGAAACCGTTTTTTTATAAAAATCAACACGTACACTTTCTTAATTTATCTGGCTATATTTAATGCTTGCATTAAAAACACATTTGTGTCAACGTTGACCTATTCTTCTTAACCTCAGACTTATTTTGGCAAATGGGCCCTAAAATGGATCGATAAATCGATCCTGTATGAATGAAAACAATTGTTCCATTGGAAAAACTTTTTGAATCTTTTCCTAAGCTTCATTATTTTAAGCTTATTTTGATCCAATATAATTAAATATTCAAAAATTTCAAATTTGCTAAAACATTTAAGAGACGGTCTACCAGAAAATTTGAAAATTTTATATCAAAGTGGCACATTGAAATTTTTTAAAGAATTCTGTAATTATCAATCGATAAAAATAGGTGAAAAAAAATTACTGATATTCTCATTTTTTTTTCAAATAAAATAAAGTTCCGATTTATGATAATATAATTTGACGGTAAATTATGCAGCCTGCAGGAATGTTTTCATTTTATAAATTGAATGAAAAGGTAAGTTGTATTTTCTAAGTTAAATCCAATTGCTCTTTTTACCATTAGTTTTTTTTTCGTTCCCTAAGTATTTGGTTTAAAGGGGGGAATCTGTAGATTCTCTTTGGAATTATATTGCACTTTAATTAAATATTCAAAAGGTTGCAATTGCTAAAGCTTCAAATGTCAGTTTTTGCAGTTTTTAACAACGCCAACCGACAACTCCAAAAAACAAAATTTGTAGTTTGTTGGTTTAATGTTAAAATTTTTTTATTAGAATAGTTTAATAAATTCAATGTTGCAAATTAGTTTGCTTTTATATAGATTAAATAATAGGACCACGACATGTACCACTGCAATGAGTGTTCTGTGACAATCGATTAAATTAATAAAATTGAACAAAAAATTCAATCCATTGTCAAGTTTTCATTCATATTTTAAGTTTCTGACGGAGTAACCGCTTTTTTATAATTCAATCATGTAAGCTTTCTTAATTTATCTTGCTGTATTTAATGAATCTGAAAAATTTGGGTATCAAAAATTTTCGGAAATTTCACGCGTTTTTTGATTTCGAGGTGAAATTAAAGAACCCAAGGTAAAAATGCATTTATTTTTACATAAACTCGTAAAATACCAAAAAAAAATTTTCCAATATCGGCTAAACCAGAATTTTTTTTTGGATTTGATCATGTTTGTGAATATCAATCAAAGTCTGGATTGAGTTCAACTCCATGCTGAATAAAATTCTGATATTTATAAAAATGTTGCATTTCTTTTCTATTGTATTGCTTTTTTTGTATGTATATTTTGTGTAAAAATGTTTAAGTTCTGTAAAATAAAATTTCATAGTTAGTAAAAATAGAATAATCTTTAGAGAGACGCTGCTCAAATAAAAAGTGACAAAGACAATTTATAAAAAATTTGGTTGACATTTTTTTAAAAATTTTATTTACGATAATTGTATCATAATTTCCACATTTTTTTAAGTTCCATTTTCGCACAATGCTCAGATGTTTGATCTTTGGCGCCATTTGAAATCAGCCATTTAGCAATTTCTGATTGTTCTGCAATAATCGTTTCTTGTACTAATGTAGTTGGACAAATCCTGTGTTTATCGTACACATCTGACCAATTAATAAGCCTAACATTTAATACTTCGTTTTTATATTTACTTTTTTCAATGTGAGCTATCAGAGATTTTTCTTCATATATTTTTTCTCTGACACATGAGAAAATGCTCTGAATAGATGTATACACATTGTGATATCGTAGATGACGGTTATGATTTGGTCGTAAAACAGCACCTTTTGATAAAAGATATACAAAAGTATCATAACTATTTAAATTTTCTGCAATTTCCAAAAAAGATTGATTCTTTGAATTTTTAACATTTATGACAATGTCGAGTTCCATTTTAAAGTCCATTTTTTCTAGATAATTTTTTAAGGATTCAAATTCTTCGTCACAGATGTATTCAAAAGCTTGTAGAATTTTTTTTAAAGCAGTTTTACAGTGATTATTTTCTATCTGAGTTAACGTTCGATCATCCAGTAATACTCCAAATTTTAGTAAAAGCTTTACCATTTCTAAATTATTTTTTTGAATGGCATAAAAAAGTGGATTTCGTTTTTTGTCATCTTTCGCGTTCACATCCGCACCATGGAATATAAAAGTTTTGGCCAAATTCAATTTTTCATTTAAAACGGCATAATGTAAGAGCGTTAATCCTTCACAATTTGCATACTTAGCAATATTTATAATCATTTCACATTTAAAACTTGACAATTCATTTTCAAGTGATTTCGTCTTTTCAAATTCGTTTTCTTTTTCATCAAAATGTGAAACAATTTGTTTGTGACCACAATCGTTGGCAAGATCTTTTGCAGTTCGGCCATCGTTATTTTTTACACCATTAAAAGCTCCAATGTTTAGAAGTTCAATTACAATATCTAAAAAACCATTTCTTGCAGCCAAATGCAGAGGAGTGTTGCCTTCTGAATCTTGCATATTTTTATATTCCGGGAAATTATCATTTAATTCTCTTAACTCATAATCGTCTTTTATTCTGTGCCATTTAGTTGATTTATTTTTGCTAACAGCAGGAGCATTAACATTCTCAAGGATATACACACCCTTATCTCGCAAACGTTTTGGTATATAAAACAAAACTTTAACGTTTTTATTTGTCGTTTCAAATGAATGATTCCCGTCTTCTTCGTAATAAGCACCACTTTTAATCAATAAATCGGCTAAACATGCATGTATAATTTTCTTTTCACAGAAATAATAAAGTGGGGTTTTGCCGTTTTCGTCTTTTGCATTGATGTCAATTCCTTTTTTAATTAAAAATTCGCACATTTCTTTATTGTTTTTAATTACAGCATCATGTAAACATGTGCCAAATTTTTTGTTAATATCAACGGTTACATTGTTATAAAAATTCCAAACAATATTAATCCATTCTGGCCATACATCTCTTTTTGTAAAACTTAAAGGAGAAGTAAAACTTAATGTCAGAGTTTTTTATATTGCAAAAAAGCTGCCAGCGAATAATATTCAGAGTTAAATGTTGCAAAAAAGGTGAAGCTAAGGATTTTGAGAAACCCTCAGTTTCCCCCCATCCGCAATATTCAAATTTTAACCGTTTTCTCTCGCATGTTTCCTGCAGTATTTTAATATGTTAAAATATCACTGACACAGAGCTTGTATAAAATTAGAGATGCGCCACTGATGATGGAGCTTTAAAATTTTATATAGGCCATTCAATAGAACTAAGAGGTCACTTGAGCTATTTGCCAGCTAAAATATTTCAGAGAAAAATTTTAGCTGCGCTAAAATTTTTCTCTGACAAGTGGAACCTGCTCACATCGAACTCAGCTGAAAGAGCTTGTCTCTTTTTTCGTTCCTTGCTTGGCAAAATGTTTAAAAATGCCAGGTGGAAAAAAAGGGAAAATTTTCCATAATGACTCAATAAACGCATTTTCCTCTCTTTTTTCCACCTGGCATTTTTAAACATTTTGCCAAGCAAAGGAACGAAAAAAGAGACACTCAGTTCGATGTGTGCTGGTTAAAAAAAAAAATATCCAAAATAATCGATTTTGAAAAAAGTGTAGTTAAACAATTGCTATATACAGCTATTATAAGGTTATAAATTTATGGCCATTTACAACTTGTTTTTTCCAAAAATAGTGCTGCCCTTGAGTCGAGTCGTATGGCATATATAAAGATATGAAACTCCACCATCAGTAGTGGACCTCTAAGGTAAGTTTTACTTCTCCTCTAAAAATCTTTTAACATCTTTCTCGTCTCTGTTTAAAAGATAATGCCATGCAGTTTTGCCATTTTTATTAGAAATAGTAAGATCTGGACTGCTGTCCAACAAAATTCGAATTTTTTTCCATCCACATTTTGAACTTAAAGCTAACATTAAGGGTGTGCTACCATTTTCATTAACTGCGTTTATCCCGATTTGTTCAACTAAAAACAGAATTATTTCCGAACTTGTGTTTTGCAGTATAGCAATATGCAAAAATGAGGGCTTCTTTTCAGGATAAATTGACGGAATTTGCCGAAATAGGAATTTGACCATTTCTAACAGCTTATAATAGCACGCTGTTTTAAATTGTCCATTCACATTTTCAAAAGTGAAGTATTTTCTTTGGTCTTTCAGAATGTATTCCATAACTTCTATAGAATTATTTAAAGTGGCATCATGCATAAGTTGTACCACGCGTTTCTCTTCCTGTTTCTGCTTTTTTAAAATTTTAAATAATTCATATTCTTCTGTGAAATCGTTTCTAGGTAAAATGTCATTATAAAAATTACTGTTTGTCTTAGTAAAGTATTCAAAAGCATTTGATTTGATTTCCTTTAATATGTTTTGAACAACCTCAAATTCACAATTAAAAAAAAAGCTTTTAGTTAATTTTGATCCCTGAGCACTTTCTCTTTCTTGCAGTATTATTTCGTCAAAATCAATAGAATTCTTTGGTTTAATTCCATTTTCTCCATTGTTAATTATTCCCTTCAAAAAATTTGTGATAACTTCATCGTTGCAATAATATAAAGCGTCATTTCCATTGACATCCAATTTTTTCACAAAATTCATCAAATAAAAAAAGGCTGTCAGTTCATCCATTTCACCAAATATGTAGTACATTCTGAACATCAGAACAAAGATTAATGGCCGATTTATTTGAGCTGCTGCAAAATGCAAAAGTGTTTTCCCATCGGCATTATTTTTCAAAATGTCCCAGTTGTAAAAATGTGTGAAAAATGATAGATGTGAATCTGCTACAAGATTTAGGTTTTCGTTTAAAAATGTTTTTACGCAATGACTAAGTAAAGGAACATCTTGTTGTTTACACATTGTTTCGATAGCTTCAACAAGTCCTTCGCGTTTTTCGTTAAATTTTTCTTCCAAATAACAAAAAGCAAAATATTCAGCATAAGTTAAATGATTAAAAATAACTTCACCGTCTTCAGTTACTTTATCAATTATTCCAACATATTCGTTTTTTTCCTTCCATTTTCTGACTATTTCATTTTCTTCATTCGTGAGAAATCCTGAGATGCTCTTTAGCGCTTTAAAATGTTGGAAACCAATGATGCTAAGAGCTCTATGTTGTTTCTCAAAAATTCTTTTTCTTTTTTTGATAACATTAGGATTCCATAAATCCTTTACACCAATCTTTTCCAAAATGTAATCGTCAATCTTTTTTTTCACAAATTCATAATACAAACCAGAAAGATTTTCAATTTTATTTCCAAAATTTGGATAATCTTTTTCGTTACTTGATACAAAATCAAAGCAACCTTCCCACTTTTCTTCATCCGGTTTTTTATTTTCTTCAAAAACATCAGCTAACATTTTTGTATGTAATGGAATTCCACTGAAGTCGGACATTTGTGAGCTGTATATTACAGAATTAAATTCGTCAATTAAAAAATAACAATACCCATACATCTTATGTTTTTGGCATTCACTTTTGTACCTACTTTCCCAAAAACTTTCAAGGAACTTGATCTGGTCAAGTGAATTAAAAGGGTTCAAAGTGTAAATCATTGTATGAAATCTGCTGGTTAAAATATCTTCAAAGCGATTTCTTGAACTTATCCAAATTTGATTTGTGCATAAACTTTTTAATTTAGAAACCAAATTTAAAACAATGTCTTCATAATAAGGAGCGATTTCGTCAAATCCATCAAAAACAATGAGCACTTTTCCATTTTCAAAAAAGTTTTGAAACATTCGATCTTCAAAGGTTTTTGGTTCCTGACATGCGTTCTTTGAAAATGCTTTCAGTATAACTTTTGAATAATCATGTTCTTTAGTAATTTCAAAATTTAAGTTAAATTCATTTCTTTCTTGTGCAAGACCTTCTTTCAGTTCATTCAAAGTCGTACAATGATTAACTAAGTCAATTCTCACAACCCATTGATTTTGTACCGTTTGGGTTAAATGTGTCAAAACAGTTGATTTTCCCATTCCTGCTGGGGCAGAAATTATTACCAACTGAGCTCGAGTGACATGTTGTAAGAAAGCGTTTTCATCAACAAAATATCGTTCTAAATAAGGTTTTAGATCAATAATTGATTCCATATTACAAATATGAGATGTAGCCCATATTATACGACATTCTGATATTTTCAGCAAATGAATTGAAACACCCGTGTCGTATTTTTTTAAAATATGGTGAAATTGAGTTTCTGCATTTTCCGAATTCAAAATAATGAAAGATATATCTTGATTGATTTCCTTATCATCTTCGAAAATGCATACATTCTCTTTATCAACTTCGTTTTCAACTAAGAAATTAGTTTCTCCATAAACTGCAAATCTATGGTTTTTTAAGTTTTTAACATTATTCAAGATATTACGATTAAATTTAATCAAACCAATTTCTCTTTTGATGTAAAATTTTAAGATTTTTGGCTTCTCTCCAATTTGTATGTTTTTACCTAAGAGAAGCTCTTGCACAGTCAAAGGATCCATTAATGCCTCAACACTTTTTTTGTCAATTAATTCCTTTAATAAAATTCTTTTCCCTTGAAACGAAATTTCTTTGACGAATATTGCTTCCATATTTTCAAAGTCAGCGGTATTGATATTATCGAGAATTGTTTCCCACATGAAATTGCCATTATCACCATTTTCAAGAAGTTTTTTCATTTTATCACTTGATGTTTTAGATACCAAAATAAGTTTTTTTGAAGAATTTGATTGCACAATTTTGTGCAAATTATTGAAAAAATTTTTAGATTCTGGTTTTTGAAATCCGTCATCAACAATAATCATAATATCACTTTTATGTTCGAAGATTGATGACGCATATTTTGTTTCTTTTCCGTCTGCCATGGAATGTTCCATTATAAGAAATGAAGAAATTGCATTAAATTCAAATTCATGTTTATCATTTGATCGAAAAGCTTGTTCAATTTTAATTGAAGTCAACAAAGATTCACTTGTCTCCAAATGCAAAATTTGTTTTTGCTTATTATGTAAAAATGAATCCAGTAACAAATTAAATGAATTAATGCAGGATTCTTTGAAATCAACTTTAAAACTTCTTAATTTTTCACAGTAAAAGTCGGTTCGTAAAGCAGTAATATCATTCTTTATTTTAGTTAAAAACTCAGCAGCTTCATTTTCATCCAAAAATGTATTTTCTTTTACTTTAACCCATTCCAAAACTCGAACAAATAAAGATTCACAAGCAAGATTCGAATTTAATAAATTAAAAACGTCTCCCAATTCTTTTTTTACAATCTTTAATACTTTATTTTCACTAGGAGTAATGACAATCAATAGTTTTTCAAAGAATTTTTTAGCATCTTCTGTGATATTTCCGCTTTCAATTAAATCTTCACAACAGAATGGAAAACCAAAGGAAATTTCAGTTTCATAGTTTTTTAAGGCATCCATCGATTCTTCTTTTAATTCAGCTTTTAATTCCTTTTTAAATAATTCAACGCTTTTTAAACAGCTATCTGATTCAAAAAAAGCTTTTTTGAATTTAATTTTTTTATCTTTTCCGGTACAAACGAAAACTGTTTTTGAGAAGACTTTTAGAATACCCATCATCACAATATTACATTCTAGATTTTTCGACGATTTGCATGATTTAATAACATTCTCAGCTAGATTTTTTATCAGATTTGAATTTTTCCATGGAAGACACTGATAAAGTATAATTTCACGCTTCCCCAAATCATCAACAACTTTTTGAACGAATAATTCATGTAATTTTTGTCTTAATAATTGAGCATGCTTTAAAGAATCTTTATCTGTATTAAGTAAATTTTGATTCATGATAAAAGCTTTCGTAAATTGCATTTTGCCGTCCTTATGCATGATTGCGATGCCATCTACAGCTTTAATAACTTCAAAAATTCTTCTTCCATTGCAATCCAGTGTAATTATTTTTTTATCATTCTTCTTCATAAGAGAAAATATGTTTTCTGCAAAATTTTTCATGACATTTGCGTCCAATTTTTTTGGCACTGAATCATACGAATAATTGATCAACTGAAATTCATATTGTCTGAGTTTTTGAAATTCACAATTAGATAATTTTTTTGTTAACAATTCTTTGAAAGCCTTTGCGTCTGTTGGTAAAATATTTAAATTCTCATTTTTCAAGAACGATTCTTTGAATTTGATTTTTGTTGGAGATGCAAACTCAAACATATTATCTATTAATTCTTCAAAGTTTGCTTCGGTTGATAGATCAAGATTACTTATTGTATCACTCTCCGAAATACAACTGTAAACTTTTTCAACAAATTTCTCAATTTTATTCTTATTTTCAATGTATTTTATGGTTTTCGCTTTCAGTTGTTTTGAAAAATGAGCACCAGTAATAGAGAATATAGAATGCGAAACGTTGCTTTCCGATAACCGCTTTTTCATTTCAGATAATTGTTTTATCCAGCTTGTTTTTAGTATTTTGTGAAAGTTTGTAAGACTTTCGCTGAGATTGCTTCCAGAAAGGAAATTATCACAAAACATATTGATTTTTGATGTTTTTAATATAGTCTTTAAAAAAGCAGCATTCTTTTTAACATCCTCATGAAGATCAGTGTTTGAATTATCAAGTATATTATCCGCTATTTTTTTAAAAAGTTCAGAAAGTTGTTGTTTTTCTGGATCTGTTAGATTCATCCAGTCTTCTTTTTTGAATCTATCTTTGCTTTGTAGAATTGGTTGAAAATTTTTATTAAGTTGATAAGTTTTTAGATTTTTGAGTAGATCAGGATTCTTTTCTTGACATTTAGAACGAAACATTGCCGCAAATTCTTCTTGAGGCGATATTGAATTTGTTTTCAAAGGACCGCTATTTTTAATCATTTCTACAAACTTGTTATCAAATTCTATGATGAGGATGCTTTCTTGAATCACATTCTCATTAATCAATGCATTGTAATAGGTAGAAAGCCAATAGTTTCCAAAATCAAATTCAATTTTATCACTTTTATTAAAGTCACTTGTAATAATACATTTAGCAAGTTCTGATGCCAAAAATGATAAATCTGACGCTGTTTGTAACATCTTGTTCAATTCAGTGTTTGCTTGAATGATTTTATACTGATCAAAACCATGAAAAATATTTGTTGCTTTATCAATATGTTTGTCAAATTTTAAAGCTTTAATATCATCATCACTTTCATATTTTTTGAGAGACATAGCTTTCAATGGGCAATTACTGCATAAAATAAAGTTTTCAGGAGTTTCATTAATATATTTGTGCATAATCTTTCGAAATGATATGAAATATTTCTTCAAATTACACCTTGCTTGTTCTCGATCACTAACAAAATCTGCGTATGTCATTTGAGCATTTTCAAAATCTAAATGCTTAAGTTGCAAAAAATAAACTTGAAATTTTTCTTCTTCTTTTTTTCTGTGATAAAAAACTAAATCATCAAAGTCGAGTGCATCTTTGATTTCGCACCCAAGGCGAAACTGATATTTATTTCTCCATCCACGCCATAGAAAGATAAGAAATATTTTGACTTGATAATCAGATCCAGATAAATTTGCTTTGAATTCTTCAATAAAAAAATTATTTTAAAGTAGCCCATTTAGTCAAGGAAACTCTCTCGTTTATATCAGGGTCAGAAATCAGGCGACTTGCACAGCGCACGGTGAGCTGAACTGTACAATTGGAAAAAACTTCGCTTGAGTCCGCGAACATTTTTTCACATATTAAATCTTTAAACCTACATTCTGAAGCCGCAAAACACTTTAAAAATAAGCTGTTGCTGCTAAAAATTAGCTAAGG
>CABFKP010030329.1:0-16901 GCA_901779475.1 Panagrolaimus davidi
TTATCTCTTTCTTTCAGTGACAGATTGCCAAACAAATAAAAATTTTGAAAAAGTTTTAAAAGAGATATCACATACTTTTTTTAACTTTTTTTTTTGACAATACGGTTATTTAAGAGACAATAAATTTTAAAACAAGAGCAATAATGTTTAAACTTTTAGTTTTCCGACTTCAAAAGAAACTAATTAAAATACATTTTTTTTTGTTTGCAATAATTATTGGTGGGAATTTTTTAGGGTAGTATAAATAAAGAAATTTTAGACGACAGAAAAGAAATTATGTTAGTTTAAAGGTGAGAAAAATTTGTACAATATTTTTTGTTTGAAATTAAAGAATGTTTCGCTTCCTACTTTTTGCAGCAAATTGTTTAATCTTTGTTGCAGCAGAAAATGATTTTATGTTTTGTAGACAAACGTAAGGACTTTTTTAAAACACGTATAACCTTACAAAAGAATTAAATATACTTTTTCTTTCATATTTGGTAAATTTCAAAATCAAAAAGTGCGAACTTTGTTAATCCAAAGATTTTGATTTCTCAAACAGGGATGTGCGGTAGTACTTCCGGAGAACTCATTTCCGCAAATTTTTTTCTCAATATTGAAAAGATAACTGTTTTTTTTTAAAAATACATTTCTGATTTACTTTTTATCATAGCTTATATCTGTCCAAACAAAACTTAAATATACGATTTTATTAAAAAATTAGAGCTTACTTCCGCTCTTATTTTTTAAACGGAATTCCGTTTAGCACTTCCACAAAAAAGGGAGTAAAAATGAGCTCTAATTTTTTAATAAAAGCATATATTCAAATTCTGTTTGGACACATTAAATCTATGTTAAAAAGTAGATCAGAAATGTATTATTAAAAAAAACAATTGTTTTTTCAATATTGAGGAAAAATTTGCGGATAACCGGAAGTACTTCCGCACATCCCTGTTCTCAAAATCCTTTTCTACACCTTTTTTAATGTCCGTAGTAAATTAAACCTTTTTTGTAGGGGAAGTGATACTGGACCAAATATGAAGGATGTAACCATTGAAAATGTTAAAGAAATATGTCCACAAGGATTTCAGCAGTCCACTGGTGGAGCAGAAGGTGGAGCATCATGTTACAGATATGCTCCAGCAAACTCGATAGATTATGAAACATTTACAAAGCAATGCAAATGTCTGCATGGATATCCTGGACCTGTTAAAGATAAACGAGTACGATTGCGATTCAAACGTCATTTTAGGGGTAAACAAATTTTTTTTTAAATGGAAAAAAAGTGTGTTTAAGGTTTTCGACCACAAATTTTTCGATCGCAAGGTTTTCAACCACAACGTTCTCCACCACAAGCCCATGCTGCTGCTCCTGGTCCATTACGATCAAAACCATATTTTGGTGCATTTAGTGGACAACAACAATCTTTGGAAGATTATCAAAAGAGTGCTATAAATCATCCGGTTCTTGATATTCATACTTTTCAATGCCAAAGATGGTTTGATTGGTGTGTTAAAATTCCAAAGCAATCCGATAATCAATGTCCACCAGGATTTATTTGGTATTCAACAAATCAAGATTGCTATAAATTTCATTCACCTCAAACTTGGCATGAAGCTGAAAAAATTTGTAATTTAGAAAATTCACATTTATCATCTGTTCGAATGACACAAGAATTAAATTTTCTTGCTGGTAGGTAATTTTTAAAATGGCACGAACATGACTACAGTGCTCCAAAAAAATATAATCTCCTTCAAAATTTTGAGATTCTGAAATTTCTAGAAGCCGAATCGCTTCAGTTGTTTCAGATACGGATTTAGAATGTTAAAAAATTTTTAAACCTGCGGCAGCAAGTGTGTACTAGACATTGAGTTATGAAACTTTGTGGACATGGCAAGCATGGATACGACTACAAAATGGCATACTCAGTTTTGTCAAAAACTCTTTCTCCGCCGCTGCACCGGCACCTGAAAAGTGTCAAAAATGGCGAAGATGCAATTCTTAACTCGATGGCAAATCGGTGCCAATAATTTGTTTTGTTATTTTCTTCACAAATTAGCTAAATGAAGCATACTGAGCAACCTCTAAATATGGGTTATATTTTTTTAAGCTAAATTTCGATTTTTTTTGGAAAAAATTGGCTAGTTTCAGAATTGAAGGCTAATTCTCTGTTTATATAGGTTTTTTAACATGCTGAATCCGAATCTGAAACAACTGAAGCGATCCTGCTTCTAGAAATTTCAGAATATGAAAATTTTGAAGGGAGTTATATTTTTTTGGAGCACTGTATCAGGGACTTTTTCTTTTGTTCACAAAAATTTGTTCTAAGTGGATTTTTTTACAAAAAAAATATAATTTTTAAGATACACGCCGACAAATTTTTCCAAATATTGTAACTCGAATTCAAACAAATCCCCTCATTATTGAAGAATATGATATGTGGATTGGACTAAATTTAACTGATCGAAGCAAGCTTGCTTTTCGATCTTCAAATTCCACATGGACTGAAGGCTTTAATTGGTTTACATATACAGATTGGAATATTTTTGCAAAATTGGATAATGCTGGAGGGAATGAAAATTGTGGATTTATTAAATATCGGCATGATTGCACTCTTGATAATTTTATTCAAATTAGCATCCAAGACGCAAGATGCGATTTACAAATGCCATTTGCATGCCGATTAAAAAAAGCTCAACCAACTGCTGCGCCAGCAACGACAACAACAGAAATAAAAACAATTGTTGCAGAAACTTCTGCGACACCGGCAACAACAACAATTGGAACAACTAAAAAAGCTCGAGAAACATGCATGGTTTAAAAAACTGTCTGTTTTTCAATAATTTTTTTGAATGAATAATAAAAAACATATTTCTTTATAAAAATTAAAATTAATTTAAAAAAATTTTTTTTGAAAGAATGCAAAAAATATTTTGAATGTAACATTTTATTCCAAAAGTTTCACAAAAAGCGCTCTCAAAAGTAGTGATTTATTTTTATAAACGGTACAAAAAAAGCATAATGATAAAAAAAAACGTATTTTTGATGAGTATACTTTTTCTTCGCTTTTAATGCATCTGATCTGATTTGAAAGAAAATTCTGGTACAACAATTTCTGAACTCTCTTCTACAGCTTCCGCTTTAGCATTTTGATGGATCAAATTCAAAACAAAGATTTAATTCAATACTTTCATCATCAGACATTTTTTCGAATTTGAAATCTCCTTTCTTATCTTAAATTAACTGAATTTTATCCCATACTTGATAAATTTTTTAACTTTAAACTTTTTAATGGATGCACGGGAGTCCAAATTTCAGGCCCAGGGCCCGGCCCAGTTTATTTCTTCAGGCCCCAAGGCTTTAAAAAATTTTTTTTTCCAGATTTGATTAAAAAATTTATTAAAGAAATTTTTTTACGGCATTAAAAGCATTACCAATCTTCATTTTTTTTGTCTAAAATAACTTAAACGAAGAACAACTTTGATAAAAATGACTTCCATCATGCTTGAAACCCCACTACAACACCCGTTCTGCTAAAGCCCCAAAGGCCTAGGCCCCAGGCCCCGTGCATCCTTAATTTTTATCAAAAACAAACCTTCAATTTTGAGATTATATCGATTAACAATATGAACTTCAACAACATCATTTTCATGCTTTTTAATAAAACATTTGAACTTTAAATATTGATAATTTGGCAAAATAATTTCAATTTCTTCATATTCTTCCACATCCAACATTTTTAATTTTTCACGTGGCAAATAAAGTTTGTAAAATTCTTTGACTTTTTTAACTTTTCTGTATTCAACTTTTGCAAGAATATGAAAAACGAAACTAACAATTCCATGCCTTACATTTTTATTATAACATTTGAAGCTTTTTTCACGTTTATTGTATTTGAGTTCTTTTTCTTCATAGTTCATTTTATAAGCTACAATTTCCATGACTTTTTCAATTTCAAAATCACCTTTTTGATTGTTCACATAAAAAATAGATGATTTATCAGGCAAAATTTTCATTTTTAAAGTAAATTCAAATTCCATATTCTTTTTTCCATATTCCGTATTCTTCCCAAATTCTACAATTTCCTTCAATTCATTTTCGGGAAAAACAACAGTTTCAACAAATTTCTTCTTACGAAATACTTTTTTTGTTTCCATATTCCTCCCGAATTCTACAGTTTCTTCCATTTCGGGAGAAGGAACACGTTTAACAAATCTTTCTTTCGCAGGAAACATTTTTGTGAGCTAAAATTTTAATGATATTTATATCTTATAAAAAAATAAAATATTTTCAGTGCCCCAACTTCGCCAAAGTTTTGGAGGGGGACATCCCATATAAAAGTCCAAAAATATCTCATTCTACCTAATATGAATTTATTTTTTCTCATATAAATTGTCAGTCTTCGGAGGGGGACATGTCCCCAATGTCCCCTACCAAGTTGGGGCATTGAATATTTTTATTCACGGAATCACGATCACAAGTTTTGGCAATTAATGTAAGAAAAATGACATAAAAAAATGATGGAAAAAACTGAACTATTTATTAAAAATTCTTTTTGAAAAGTGTGAATTTACAAAATAGACTGAAAAAAACTAAATCAATCAATACAAACTGAACCCTAAAAACAGAGAGAAAGAAATATATTTTTTTAAATGGTGTTTTTTTTGCCGATCGCAAGCTTGAAAACTTTAAAAGATAGAAAAAATAGTAAAAGAGAGATCAAAAATGGGAAAGAAAAATGCTGCAGCAGTGCGGCGTTTTTTTTCTTTATTGTCTGCCCTTTAAAAATGTTGAAATGCAAGAGAGAGAGAGAAAGGAAAAAATCATTCGAGGGTGATTTTTGTAAGCCATTATTTGTAATTTTCGACTTTCTCGTCGGATTTCAAAAAAATGAAAAAACCTCAGAAGCGGCAAAAAATTAGTAGGTAGACTAATTTGAGTTCAGAGATCTCGAATTTAAATTCTATATGCCTCATTTTTATGCAAATTTTTCATCTACCACATGCAATACCCCATAAATCACCAAAAACCGGGGAAAAAATTTTTTGCTATAAATGATATATCATTCGACGCGCCTTGACGAGATACAACTTTTTTATAAAGGGTTCACATGTCTAGGACAACTTTTTACATGTCAAAAATGTATTTGAAGTTGGAGCATTTTAGTTGACCATTTAAAAAGTTATTGTAGACATATGAACCCTTTTTAAAAAAGTTTTGTCTCGTCGAATGATATATCATTTGTAGCGAAATAATTTTTCCCCGATTTTTGGTGATTTTTGGGGTACCGCATGTGGTAGACGAAGAATTTGCATAAAAATGAGGCATATAGAATTTAAATTCGAGATCTCTCAATTCAAATTAGTCTACCAACCAATTTTTAGCCTCATCGGAGGATTTTTCATTTTTTTGCAATCCGACGAGAAAGTCGAAAATTACAAAAAAAGGCTTTCGTACTGACAAAAAAAAAGAGATTTGACAGATTTATTATAGTAATTCCAAAAAATAATACACATAATAAAGAAAAACAAAAATGATAAAAAAAAACGATATATTTTTCAGTGCCGTACCACCATTTTGGGGGGGGGGGCACCCCTTTGATTTTTTGCCGCCGCCAACACGAAGCGGCAAAACATCAAAGGGAATTCATGAATTTCGGGGGGGGGCACGTGCCCCCAATGCCCCCCTGGGTACGGCGCTGATATTTTTAGATGTCAATATTAATGCATTTTCTTTTAGCCGTTCGAGATGGCATCACTTTTTTATTCACCCGCTTTTCTGAAAAAAGGATTTGAGATTTTATTTTGAAATATCGAAAATCTTTAATTCCTTCACAACCAAGGATAAGACTTTGCTTTTCATCTAATATATGACGATATTCTTCAACAAAATGTTTGTCTTCTGATAATTTATTTGCAAAATCTTGAAATTTTTCTTGATCTTCTTTTGACTTGTAACAAATTTTAATTATTACATTATTCATACATTTTGTCTAAAAAAAGCTTTTTAAAGGTTGTAATTTTTTTGATAAAAATATACCGAAATAAATTTCAAAAAACTTTTGACATTTAATTCAACAAAACTTTGAAGGCAAATATTAAGTTTTCGAAAATTTTTTCCTTTTTTATATTTCATCAAATCTTCAATCCATGTATTTTCATCAATTGTAACACATTTTGCACGCATTTTAAAATCTTCAATATTTGGAGAATTTTTAAAAATTTCTGCTAATGTAATATCGGAATGATCATACTGTAATCAAACTTCTTTTGTATATGGTGTAAATAAATGTAAAAGTTTATCAGCAGAAATTCTATAGCCTGTTATTATTAAAACTCGGGCTTTACAAATTGTTGTTTTTTCAATGATAGATTTTAATAAAAGGTCTTCCTTTGAGTCATGAAAAATTACAGTATGAGTTACAATTAAAACATTGTCAGTAGATGGATAAAAAGTTGGCCTATAACTATAATAAGAAGGAGGCTTGATCATTTTTGAATAATCATTGCTATTCAATGTTTCAATAAGTGTAATCTTTTTTAGGTTAATATACTTTTGTTGTTCTGGTGAACATGATAATGCAAGTGTGAACTTTTCATCGTGATCCAAAGCTTCCAGAAAACGTGAAAATACGATTTCATCGATTTTTGGAAAAAATATTTTCTGTCCTAAAAAAGTTATGGTATAAACTGTTAACTTTTGTTTTACACAGAGAATTTTTAAAAATGAGCAATTTGGTATGTCCTAACAATACCAATGCGCACGCGCGACTCAAACGCCAGTGTTCCCCGCATTTTTTATCAGTCAAAGGAAAATGCAAGAGAAATATACTGTAGAAATTTAAATATTTTTTTTAAATTTTACTTTTTTAACCTATTATATGTAAAATTTTATGGAGATTCCAAAAATCTAACTTTTGGATATAACTTTTCCTGCAAAAAAAAAGAAGAAAATAAGAGAAAACCATATTTTTTTACGTTTTTTTGAAAATGATATATTGTAGTCCCTCTCCTTTGTCCCCATTAGTAATTAGGTCTATCAGATGTAGAATTTTTTTCTACATCTGATTGGATAAACAAAAATTGAGCGAAAGTGAGCGCGCCGAAATTTGTGCCTGTGGCCAAGTGATGGAGACGCTGCGCAGCAGTCCTTCGGTCACAGGTTCGACTCCAATATTCGTAAACTTTGTTTAAAAAAAGAACTGCGTTTATTTTTGGATTTTCCATAGTCGAAAGCATATATTCACCAAAAATAAGCTCAATCGGAGATAAAAAAAAAACATTTCTTACCTTTAACTCTTTTTGGACAAAATACCGTATGATGTTCAAGCGAATACCATGCCCCACAGTTTTCAACACATTTTTCATTTTTTGGTAAATGAGTAAAAGCAGATTTTGCAAAACATGATAAACACATTTTATTAGTTTTAGCAAATTCTTTTCTATCTTTATCAGAAACATATTCTTTACATTCCATTGATTTATGAGATTCACTTTTGCAAAATTGGCACACCATTTTTTTAAAAGAAGTATGACAGCAGAAAAAGGAAGAGGTAATAATGGAAGATGAGTGTGGTTTTTTGAACCAAAAAACTATGGACTGTATTTTTTATATTAACACCTCATACCAGCGAAAAAGAATGAAAGACAAACGTTTATGTCTTTTCTGTAATGAGAATGCCAAGCCTGTTTTGCACTGAAAAGAAAAACATATGACCCCATAAATAATTGATTGAAAAACACATATGTATTATAAATATATTACATTTGTCACATTTTTTCTTAACTTCCATAAAAAGATTTCAAGACAAAAGTTTTAAAAAAATTACGAAAGAGGTGTGTATTTTGTGCCAAAATGTGACACCTAATTATTCCAGGACTGAAATCCCAAATATATACTTTTACAATGTACAAATTAAAAAATTATTTTTTGGTAAGCAACTACAAAATTGTTATAGAAAACTAAATTTTTATCAAGATTTATTTGATGATAAAAAAACTTTTTTCGTTGTTTCATTTCTTTTACACTGCTCATATATTTATTACAGTAAACTAATAAAATAAAAGCATTTTTGACCAAAGATTCACAAAAAAAATTTGCAAAATATATTTATTGCTTTTTAACAAACTATAGCAAAAACAAGCAAAATATAATATTTATTTTAGTTCCCTTTTTATCACAAAAACAATCTACATAAGATAGTTCTTGTGATGCACGAGCTAAGACAGTCAGTGTTTAAGAAAGAAATCATTAACGATTTTTATATCCTTTTTCTTTTCTTTTTTCATCTTTTTCTTTTGTATTCGTCAATACCAAAAAAAAGATGCATTTATCGTTGTTTTTTTGTTTTTGTATTTGTTCATTAAAAAATAAAAAGTAAATAGGTTTTATCATTTTTGACTGGAAAAATCAAAACTTTCGAGATTTCGTTGTCGCATAAAATTTGTGGATGGATTAAAACTTTTGTTTAAAAGTACTCCATTGATTTTTTTAACCGTTATGGGTTCTGATTTTTTCTAAAATTTTTTAACTTTTATATTTATTCACTCAATTATTTACTGATTTATCTGTCTTTTTTTCTTTTAAGTTTTTGCTCTCAAAAAAATTTGAGGAAACCGAAGTGACCTTCATTCAATTTTGGTATTTTTTGCATTTTTTTATTATCCTTTGTTTTCTGTCATGCTATTTTATGCTAAAATTTGATCTTATTTTTTAACATTTTATACATTTTGCTTTAAAAAATCGTTAAACGGTCAAAAAAAATTTTTTGCATACTTCAGCTGTTACATGTGCCATAAAAAAATTTTCATTGAATATTATCCTAAAAAGAGATTTTTTGATTTTTACAATGGAGGACACTTGTTTGATTGATGTATTTTTATTTTAAAGAAGACACTCTTTCTTTTATTCCACAACAAATTTTTTTCAGTTTTTGTTGTGCCTCTGCTTTTTTTGCCAAGGAAACATTTTTTTTGCTCTCCTTTTTTTTCTTCATTTTCTTTTTTTACCGCGCAAACTTTTTTGTTCAAATTTTTTTAAACTTTTAAATTTTTACAGTTTTTTAGCGTAAAATGACTTCTCCAACAAATATTATTCTTCAATCGATATCCAACGACATTGATACGACAACTTTAGCTGCAGCAAATCCGAATCCAACAATATTCAATAATGATCCACCAACATTTCCATCACCATTGACTACAGCAGCTCTAACAAGTTTATTTTATACAAGTTCTACAACAACAACAGCTTCACTATCATCTNCTTCACCATCATCTTCAATATCTATAACAAATGGAATATCTGCTGCAATGGCATCCCCTCCACCTCCATCACTTCAACCAGAAATTGCATGGGAAGAAGTTACAATACAAATAGATAAATTCCTTCAAGCTGCTTCATATGCAGCTTATAAGAAATGTGGCACAAATATTGCAATAATCTCATTCAAATTCTCTAAGAATTTTCTACAAAATAGCGTTAAAGATTATATATGGTTTAATAAAGAAATTCAATCATCTACTCCAACAAATTATCTTGTACCATTTCGGAATGGCAATCGAATTGTTCTAGCTGATTTTAATGTTATGGATAAACAACTTGGATATTATGATACAATTAAAGAACCATGGAGTAATGATTTCTTTTTACTTAAATATTCTATTGAAAAATATTTATCGATACATTTTGATATTGCTGATCCAGAGAGTATTAATTCAACGATCAATGATATGGATTTTCCTTCATTTGCACATATTTGTCGAATTGCAGAAGAAATATGTTTTAATGGAAGAAATAGAAAGATTAATTTTTTTGTTATTAAAGATGAAGCAGAAAGGATTAAAAGATTGTTGACTATGATTTCGATGGATGGATGGAAAGGTGAATGGCTTTCAACGATAAAAGATACTCAAATCAATGGAATTATTCAAGATGTTATTATGGGTGCTGCAACAATAACTCCAAGTCTTGTTAATGGACAAAATGCTTCTCCTTCTGTTGTTGGTCGAGGTGGAAATGGACAAACTGCTGCTGCTAGTGGTGGTATAACACAACGAAAATCTGTTGATGGAGAAAGAAGAACCATTGAATCTATAAACAGAAGATTAAATGTAAGTTTTTGGGGTATTAAAGGTGGATATAAAGGATACACATCATTTGTGGATAGAGGGTATACACTAAAATAGATAGTTACATGTAAAATGTCTGAGAATAACTACAGTAACCAGTGCACCTTGGATATATAAGTTTTTACTTTAAAGACCTTACTTCTTTTATTTTACGCGAAAAGCTACAGTATGCTGCTTTAAGTTAAGTATTACATACAACACCGATTTTTGTTTGCTATTGATTTAATAAAAAGCATTTGCGTTGCCTTTTGCGATTACTCATTTCCTTCGTCCGTTCGATTTTAGTTCCTCCTGCAGTTCTTTTTCTTTTGCCGTTCCATTTTTTCGAGCACCAAAGAAAAAGCCACATCATTGTTTTTTTACTTCTTAGCAACACTAACAACTGATACATGCTTTGCCCTTTCACCTTTTGCTTATTTACTTTTTTAACTATTATTATTTTTCAGATAACTCAATCAACAATGGAAATATATGAAAAGAAATATCCAGTTTTATCAAAGATGCTTAAAATATATCTCAATTTTACTAAACTTCGAATGGATCGTTATAAAACAACACCAGAACGTAAATTTACTGTACGAAATACATTCAACTATAAAGAATATATTGATATGAATCATTTTGATGCACATGATACTGTAAAGCTATTTGATGATTTTCCATTCCTTACTGATTTACAAGAATCTGAAAAAGCTGCATTGATTAAAAGATTTCGTGAACCATTTTTAATGTTTGAAAGAATTTATGATACTTTAAATACAGTTGGAAATGCACTTGGTGATCAACATATTATGCTACAAAACGGTTATTGTTTTCATTTTAATACTTTAAATCAATCTCAAATGTCACCAGAAATGACAAATGTTTTTAAAGTTGTTTTTTCTTCATGGAATACTTTGCTTCCAATTGTACGAAAAATTAATCCAGATATTATGGAAGCTGTATATATTTTTTGTTGCATTTTATTGAATTCATCATATTTGGATATTCCATTATCAGAAGCTGGTGATGAAATTGTTCGTCGTGGAAGATTAGTTATTTTAAAAGAAATGAAAGAATTTTATAATTATGATGATGTACAATGGGAAAGAATTTATTTGCTAAGACATGTTGTGCTTATTACTGAAGATTCTGTAAGAGAATATAAAAAGAAGGTTGTTAATATTGTTTAAAAGGTTTTTTGTTGCAATTGTTTCTGCATTTTTTGTTGATGTATTTTAGAAAGTGTGATAAAATTATGAGATTACTGTATATTGACTTTTTTTGGGAAATAAACATTTAAAATTAAGAATACATTGAAAAACAAATTACCGTAACCTTACATTTTTTTCTGCTTCATGTTTTGTTGTTATGGATTATGGCAGATTATTTCATAGACATTTATTTGGGTATAAGGCTTATTTCTGCCTGTGGCTTTCATTTCAAAAATAATTGAAGCTTAAAGGATTACGGTAATCATTTTTTTCGTTCTGTTTTATTTTTTAAAGATTTTTATTCACCAAAAAATGTTGGACTGTGTTAGTGTTAAACGAAAAAATGTTCTGTAAAAGTTTTCTAAAATATTAAAAATTTTGTTTTATAATAATTCTAAAAAAATAAATAAACAAAATTGTAGAAATTGTAGAATCAGGAAAAGCTGCGGTGATAAATTACATTCTGAAAACACTTCGTTTTAACTATAATGACCCTAAAAAAGTTAAGATTTGTTTTTTTTGGCATTTTGTGTTTCCAAAAGACAGTTGTAGAGCTCTATTAATAGATTAAATTTGCGAATTACTGGGTTACTGTAATCCGCAAAAATCTTTTATTAATACTCAAGTACCAAAAGGCGCTCAAGTCAATTATAAAGAAATTGGTGAAATCTTTGAAGATGGTGATGATCCCATTACTCATAAACAAAGCAAAGCTTACTGTACTAAAGAAGTTTGGAGAGAGAAAGATTTAATCCATTTACTTATGAAATTGTAAGATTTGTTACCGTTTTAAATAATATTGTTTTATTTAAGTTTTTTACATAAAATAATAATAATGTATTTTAATCAGTACAATAAAACTTATCTTTTCAATTATAAAAATCATAAATTATTCGCATAAATAAATTTTAATGCGACTAACAGGTTATCGTTGTTTGTTGGAGTTTTGTATGCTTGGTGTTTGCATCACTACAAGCTTAAAAAATTTTGACAAATGCTATTTCTTCCCAGTTTTTACTTCTGTTTTTAAATTAGCTATTTCAAGAACTATCAGTGTTTGTAAAAATGTCTTAAATATTCAAAAAATAATACTTTAAAAAAACTATTACAATTTTTATTTTCATTCGAGGGATGGAAAAAAAAGAGAAAGCAATAAACTACATTTTTTAAAGTTTAGACATAGGAAAACATTGAACAAAAGCAAGAGATATTTTTCCAATTTTTTTGATTAACTCATTGTCTTTTTTTGTATACATTGCTTCCAAAGAATGAGGCGGTTAAAATGGTTATCCTTCTCATTTATATTTGAATATTTGAAACATTTTTAAGGATTAAAGTCATTTTCGATGAAGCAAAATGATCAATGAAAAGATATTATTGATTTAAATAAAAAGCATTTTTATTAGAGCAATGTGTTTTTGAATAAATTTTTTATATTCTTTGGATACTTTATCCACTCCATTTTTAATGCTTCATTCGAGTAAATCAGATCCAACTGCAATAAATTCTTTAACTGCTGAACAATTTGATAAATTTTTTTATTCATGTACAAAAGTAGCTTTAGCGAAAAATATACGTAATGTTGGAATCTGTTTAACATAAGTTTGAGGATATCATTTTTTGACTCCAAAAATTTAAGAATAAAAAATAATATTTTTTTGGTCAAAAAACATTTTAATCAAAAAAATCCCTCCAAAAGTTTAGTTGATCTTTAAAGAAGGTAATATTTGAACAAAGCCCATATTTTTTAGCAAATAAAGATTCCCGCACACTTTATTACTGTAAACAATTTTTTTTTTAAATTTTTAAAAAGTATCCAAAAACATTTCGATAACTTTTTTATTGATTTTTTCCCGATAATCTCGCATAAAATTTGTTTAAACAGGCATTAATAATTCTCTTTTTTTCTTTCATTGAGCAAAATGAGGCAAAACCATACCAAAAAATGACAACAACAAAAAGGTGACCACATTTTTTTTCCATTGCACGTATAATTTGTTTCTCTGTGGTTTTCCCTCCTTTTTTGTCAATGCTGCGACTCTTTTTTTCAGCAAACAAAAAAAATATTGTGTCTTTCATTTTTTTCAACCAAAAACGAGTGTCAAAAATTTTTGCAATGTGTCTCTGAAAAAATTTTTAATTTTTGTTGGATATTTTCAGCTCCATCTTTAATGCATCATTCAAGGTCTACAGATTCAATTACAACAAATTCTTTAACTGCTGAACAATTTGATAAATTTTTTGAATCATGTACAAAAGTTGCTTTAACAAAAAATATCCAAAATGTTGGAATTGTTTCTTGCAAATATTCCTCAAATGTATATATTAATAAAATTACAAATTTTATAGAATTCAATGAACCAAATGCATCAATGATTATTGTTCCATTATTTCATAGTGGAAGAATAAGTTTAGCTGTATTTTTTATTGGTGATAAAAAGATTGGATATTTTGATTCTTTAAAACAACCTCCAATATATTCCCTTTCATTTGCAAAAATTGCAATAGAAAAATATTTAAATTGTAAATTTACAATGGAAAATCAAGATTTTATTAATGAAACAATTAATACAAATCCGATTCCGGAATTGGCAAATTTTCATATTTGTCGAATTGCAGAAGAACTATGTTTTTATGGAAGAAATCAAAAATTTCCTGAATTTGATATTATTTTAGAATCACAAAGAATAAAAAAGTTGATACAAATTGTGACAGATATAAATTGGAAGGATGAATGGATTGCACCTTTAAGTACCAATAATCCTCAAAGAATTGAATTAATTAATCAAACTTCTGGAAGTGAAAATGTTAGAGATGAAATTGTTGCTTTGGAATCGGTTGTTGAAGCATTTGATTCTGATAGAAATAGTATTAATAAAGATGTCAATCAAAGCAATAATTATATTCCACAAAAAAGATCTCAATCAGATAAAAGTAAACCTGGCACACAAGATATTCTTCAATTTATTGATAAAATCCCAAAAGTAAGTTAAAGGAAATTAATGGATTATAAAATATTTTATCCTTGATAAATCAAATCTAAAAAAAGAGTGAGATTGGTTCTGTTTTGGCACAAATCTAAGGAATTATGCTAGTTTAACACTTGAAAAATTTTATACTAGCATAATTGTACAATTTTTATATTGTTTGTAGTATAAAAATTGTAGTTTAGTTTTTAATAAAAGAAAATAATTTGCTTTTTAAAACTCTTAAAATATTTTTAATTTAAGGCTTTCATCCCAATATAAAAAAGTAATAGTAAGATTTTGCTAACACAATTTTTACAACTTTTCTTTAAAATTTAAATAACAGCTTTTTAATATGGCAGAAATAGGACTACAATGTTTCAAAGTTTAGTCATTTCCACTTGTAAATGAGTCATTTTTTAAAAAGATTTTTGTCGTGAAAAACTTGCAAAAAGAAACCTTTTTTCTTCCATCCCTATAACTATTTTTTGTCTTGTTATTTTGGCTTTTTTCGTATCTTTTTTTTCGTTTCACTGCAATTTTTAAAAAAAGTGTGTGTTATTTCATCAACACGTAAAAACTGAGAAAATATTTATACGAATTACAAAACGATTTATACGAATTACAAAACGATTTTGTAAATCTATTTTTTGTTTAATTATGGCTGCTATAGTTTTGTATTCTTCTTTTGGCAAAGATAATGAAGATGATAGAAATCCAGTAAGATTTTACTTTTTTTTAAGTTTTTCTCAAAAATGAAAACAAAATTTATTCTTCGTGTAAAAAAGTTTATATTATTTTTCTTTTTAATTAAAAAATGATTTTGTAGTTTAAGGGGTGTGAAATAAAAAATTTTAATGAAATATGTCAAAAAACTTTTCGTTTTGAAAATTGTTGTTTTTCAGATAACTCAAACATCCATGACAAATTTCAATGTCAAATATCCAACAATTGCAAAAATGTTACATTCATATTTAACTTTTACAAAACGTCGAAATAATATTCATTGTCGAATAAAAAATACTGTACAAAAAATATTTGATTGGAAAATTTATACACAAATGAATCACAATGATATGGAACAATTTTTAATTATATTATCAGATTTTCCATTTTTTGATTCCCTTTCAGAAATTGATAAAATGGCATTATTTAAGAGATTTTGGATGCCGTTTTCATTGTTGGAAAGAATTTATGATTCTTTAAATAATTTGGATTCGAAAAAATTTTTGGATGGAAATTTTATTTTACTTCAAAATGGATCAATTTTTGAATTGATTGGATTAACTGAATCTTCAAATTTAGAAGAAATGGAAAAGATTACATTTAATTCATGGAAGAATTTATTGCCTTTAATGAAAAAGCTGAATCCACATTGCATTGAAGTTATGTATATTTTTTGTTGCATTTTGTGGAATTCAGAATATTTGGATATTCCATTATCAGAAGCTGGTGATGAAATTGTTCGTCGTGGAAGATTAGTTATTCATAAAGAAATGAGAGAATTTTATAATTATGATGAAATTCAATGGGAAAGAATTTATGCTTTACGACATATTTTAGTTGTTACAGAAGATTGTATTAAAGAACAGGGAAAAGATATTGTCTAAAATTTTATTGTAAAAACAAAGTTTTGTCATTATTTTATTTGAACATAGTTTATTTGTTGTTGTTGTAAAAGTTGTTTTAAAATTATTACAAAATATACATAAATGATTTAATTTCGACATACATTTGTTTGCATTTTTAAAGACAAAAAAACTGTTCAGATTTATAAAAATCGAGTAACTTTATTAAAATTCAAAAACGAAACAAAAACATTTTTTAAAAGAATTAAAAACAGACAAAAAATTTAAGCAATTTATTCCGATAAATTTTTAATTGAAGCTTCAGCCGTTGATTTAACATTTTTACAGCTAACAAACGTTTTACCAATTGCTTCGTTTTTTCCTTAAAAAAATAAGGTTTTGTTTCAACTTTTTCTTAAACTGAAATATTATAGTAACCCCTTTCTTTCTCTGGAGTTTTAGTTATTTGATGTACATGTAGTTCTTATAATAAACGATGTTACAGTAAAGGAGCCTCCCAAAGCACGAATGAAAAAATGTGTCCCTACTAAAGTTTTATCAAAATCCCATAAACAAAAAACTTTTACCTTTTTTGATTTTTTTTCTTGATTAATTTTGTAAATTCTGCTTGAATTTGCTGTATTAAAGTTAAAATTTATTTTCTTCTATCGAATTTATGGGAAGTAGGCTTAGCAGCAACTGGACAAATCCGTCCAGTTGACTGGACTTAGGTCCAGTTAACTGGACTAAATCGAAATTTTTTTTATGGCATAAATGAGGTCAGCAGAGCTCAAAAACAGTTCCCAAATATTTATTTTTTGTTTAAACTGATTATTAGCCGAGTCCAGTCGACTGGACTGCTTGTCCAGTCAACTGGACAAGCTAGTCCAGTTAACTGGACTGACTCAAAAATTAATTTTTCTATATTTAATAGTCATTACTATTCATAATATGAGTTGCAAAATGTTTTTTTAGCGGTTTGAAGCCATTCCAGTCAACTGGACTAGCTTGTCCAGTCAACTGGACTCTTTGTCCAGTTAACTGGACTGCTTGTCCAGTTAACTG
>CABFKP010030569.1:0-16849 GCA_901779475.1 Panagrolaimus davidi
TTTTCAAAATTAAAACAAACGAAACGTATCAGACATATTTTTTTAAATGAAAAAACATTGTCATTGCCTTTTCAGGCTTTTAAACGGAGGTCATGGGAAACTTTTCAATTGTCAAGAAATTGAAACAATTGTTTTGATGATTTTTTTTGTTAAAAAAAGTTACATATGAGAAATTACAGTACGAAACATGAATCATGGTTTTTCAAGAGTGCTATTTTTAATGGAAAAATTTTATTTAAGGAAAAATGTAAAGCAACGAAGTTTTAAAATGATCGTTAAATGTGTCTTGAACAGAATTTTCGAACCCGATTTTGACTACGGAATTATTCTTTTTGTTCCAACATTCCAAAAAAAGAGATTTTTAATAACAAAGAAAGGAAAAGTAAAAACAAGAAACAACGGATTAAATGAATGAATGGAATCTTTATCCGCATTTCTCCATTTTTATCGCTATTTAGAAGAATTTACTGTTTTTATTTAAAAGACTCATCTTTAAAAGTGACTGCAACAAGCACAACTATAAATGGGAACAAAATTCTAAAATAAGAATGTTCCATACATATTTTTATTGCTTTCTTTTCTTTTTATACAATCCCAGCGGCGGCTGTAAAATACATTTCATTTTGAAACATCACATTTTCTCTTTTTCTGAAGTTCATGAAAATCACACACGTAAAAAAAGAAAAAACAAGAACTCAAAATCAAAATCCAGTATTAATGACGTCTATATTTTTTAACGACAAAAAAAAGCTTAAAAACGATTTTATAAAAATAAAAAGTAAGCAAGANAAGCAAGAACAAAGGTGTGAAAAAGGAATTTGTAAAAAAAAAGAGAGAGCTTAAAAATGAACTGCGCAGAAACAAATCAGTCATAGATACTTGACGTTTCAAGTGAGCTCACATTTTTGGAGGAATTTAAAGCTTGAAAAAATGAAAAAAGGAAAATGTTATAAAAGCATTTTCAAAATTTTAAAAAGTATTGAGAAAAGTAAGTGGTTTAGTAAATTTTTTAGAAAAAAGATGACTCATCATTTTTACCTTTTTTGTGGTGTGGAAAATGAGTCAATATTTGATGAGCTGGAATTAAAATGAAAGAGCAATAAAACAGAACAAAATTTTCAACTTTAAACTTTGAAAAAATTTTCGATTAAATGTCGAAATTAACTCGAAATCGAAACTCTGCTGAAACTTTTCGTATTTCATTTTGGTGATAAAAATATTTAAACAACTTTTATTTTCTAGATATTTAATTTACAATTGAAGTCAACAATATTTTATAAAAAAGGACAAAAACAAAACTGAGAGTGAAAGACAAATTAACAAAGGTCTGAAAACCTTTTACATTATAATTAAAACTACCAAAAAGAAAACAATAAAATTTTTTTACAAATTTTTATCTTGAAAAAAATAATGAATGAAAAAACCAAGGAAAAGAAAGCTTTTAATGGAAAATTTTTGATAAATTTAAGGATCCAAAAAACTGATGATTTTTATGCAAATGAGACTGTTTTAAAAGCATTTAAAAAAGCGTCAAAACATCTTTTAAAAATAAAAAATGCAAGGAATTTGACTCTTGAATCTTTACGAAAAACAACAAAAGTAAATAATGAGAAAAACATTTAACGAGAAAAAAATAGTTTTTATAAATATATTCGTTTGTGTTGTTTGTTATGTACATTTTTTTGTTCGAAACAATTTGACGAAGAATTCTCGGTCGGCGATGGCCTTTTCTTTTTCTCCTTTTTTAGAAACGTTGTTTTTATTGACGGTTGCGGCGATATTGTTCGAGAAAAAGAAATAAAGAAAAAAATGACTCATCATTGTTCTCTTCTTTTTCTCTTGAAGAAATACCACCACGCGTTTTGGCATTGAAAAGAAAAGGAAAATTTCAAAGGCAGAAAAGTAAAATTTATATACCAAAAGGAACATGGATTTTTTTTTCAATAGTAAAATTTGCATAAAATACAGGAAAAAATACTTTGAAAAACAAATTCATCCACTATTCGGCAATTATACCTACCAAAAAACTTTTGTGAAATATTTCAATCATGGTTATAAAGTTTAAGAAGACACAAATATTTGGCTAAAAAAGTAGTATTAAAAATTATCTTTTTTTAATTGTATGATAGTAATGACCTTAAAAAACTTTTAATTCCTTCAAAGATGAATCATAAATCAAATTTTAAAGTCATAGGGATAAGGAGAAGTTATGCAAATTTAGGTTACAGTAGAAATTCAACATAACAAGTATTTCAATAAATAACTGCTTTGGAGCATTTAAAAAATATCTTAGAAAAAAAGTTTTATAGTCTTTCAACAACAACGCCGGTGTTAAAGTTATATGCTTCAAAAAAGTATTTTGTTATTTATTTTATATAAAATTTCTGTTTTTTCAAATGATTTTTGCAAACAAAAAATAGTAAATAAATAAACCGAAATTAACAATAACGAAATAAGCAAAATTTCTTGAAAAAAATAAATATTCATAAACTATAATAAAACAGAGTTTATAATTTTTGTTTAAAGTATTATAAAATAAGAAAAGAAAACAATTTTAACTAAAAATATATTTAAATGAAATCCATTTATTCCATAGTTTTTGACTTTTTTTTAGCAAAACGAAAACTCTTTTTGTCACAGAATTAGCCCAAAGTCATTTCTAGCCGTGGTCAAAAATGTCAAATTAATCATTCAATTTTAAATTAAAAAATTAGATTTCTGCGAAAAATCAAACATTTTCATTGTTTCATCAAAAAGCACGACTATTTTTTTCTTGATTTCCGAAAAAATATACACGAAAAGTAGAAAAAAATTTCTGCACAGCCGCTTGCATTCATGGGCATTTTTGAAGACTTCCAAAGGCTGATTGAAGGTAAATGAAGGTAAGTGAAGATTTGGCCTCTGGGCAATGAATTTTTGAAGATATTTTAGAATTTAGCTTTACAGGCTCAAATTTACCATCACTTCACAGAAAAAAAATAGTTTTCAATGATATCATCTTCGTTTGCCTTCAAGCAGCCTTCGGAAGTCTGCAAAAATGGAATATTGCTTTTTTGCATACACTTACTAGAAAAAATCAGAATATAAAGTTTATGTGCTGCAAAATCTTTGAGACACCCTGTATTTTTTAAATTTTCATTTCCGTTTTTTGTTTTTCATGCAGAACGTATCTTTTTTTAAATTTTTTTATTTTTTTGGTTTTACTGCTTTATTGATGTGCTTATTTTTTATTTCTTTCATGATAATAATAGATAAGATTTAATGCGTACAAAGTCCAAACAGTCTTTTTTTGTGTGATAAGTTAAATGTAGAGCATTAAAAGTTCCGTGATTCTAATACAATGCTTCATTAAAAAATGGAATATTTTTTTGTGGCTTGCCTGAATTTCTGGTGCCAGAGCTTGGTACCATGAATTGTGATTCAGAGCAATCAGGGCCGCAAAAAGGTCGACCGTAAGGGGGTGGAGGTTTGCCAAAGGGGGTGGAGGTTCCTTGGGAGGGTTTCAAAAAATCTCATTTTCCTTAGTATGAAATTTGGCACAAAGGGGGTGGAGGTCTCCCCAACCTCCCCAAGACAGTTGCGGCCCTGAGAGCAATGTTTTTACGCAGCTTGCCATAAACTTTATTTGCGAAGGCGGTGAAATATTTTATTTATCATTTCCATTTGATCAGTGTAAAAACATTTGTCAAATAAACAACGTTCCTAAAAAAAAGACAAAAATTTCATGACATAAATTTTTAATAAAAACAAAAACCTGATAATTTAATACAATGTTTTCCGTCGGAACCTCTGTTGTTTTAGACCATTTCATTTTTTTCTCAAAAAAAATTGATGATTTGAAATTACACGATAAAAAATAGTTTTTTTCATTGATTTCATCGTCTGATAAGAAATGAATTATACACTTTTTTTCCTAAAAAATGAGAGAAAGCAAAAATGCTTTGATTCCATATGTTATTGTAAAAAAAGTCGTTTATTCATTTGTTTAGCAGCAGTTTCACAAAAATTTTTTATGACAATAATCATAAAAAATTTTATTTTTTGTACATATAAAGTACTGTTTCTTTTGTCCTCATATTTTTCCTGTAGCTCGATGCATTTTCCAACACATTTAAGAAAGATTTCGATTCTTTCTGATCTTATAAATTGAGTGTTAAGTTTAAAGTATAAACTAAAAAAGCTCTTTAACCAGAGTGTGGCCTAAGGCAGACCGTACCGTTATTTTTTGGTTTTCCTCATCCATAATTTAAATGTTTTTCATCAACGTTTTTTGCAATGCGTCTTTTTCATGAATTTTCCTATCATCCCGGGATTAGTCATAACCTGTATTTCTTTTTCCTTTTCTTACAATCCCATCAAAAAAATGTTTTTTATTTCAGTGTTTCATTTGCTTTTAAATGTAACAATTGTGCTCGGACAAAATATTTAACAGCAAAAGAATAGCTAAAATTATTATTCTTTTACTGTTCTCCTTTTTTCATATATTTTTTATAAATTGTGTTTTTTTTGTTGGGAACAATTTTAAGCATCTTTATAATTTTGACGTTTTTCAACGACTAAAAGTTTTTCGATAAGATGAAAGATAAAAACAGAAAAAATAAATTTTTTTTCTTATTATCATGGCGCCGTTTTCAAGCACTTTTTCTATATTTTGCTACGTTGTTTTTTTGCTGTTCTTTCAAATGCATGAGTTATCAGTAAGTACCTTTTTGAAGTTATCAAAGGTTAAAGCATAAAAAAATGACTGTATTATATTCTGTTTGCTCAAAAGAATTCTAAGAAAGAACAGTTGATCCTTCCAAATGTTAGTTGTGAGAAATATATTTTCCTTACCTTAACTTTCAAAGGTTTTAAGCAAAAATAAAATTTTATGTTTTCTGACTCTTGTGGTTACTGCAACCTAACAACTGTAATTTTAGGTCGTTTTTGACTTTCTCTGGGACTTATAAAATCGTTGAAAATGTTTATTTTGCGTTTTCCTGATTCATCTTTCATGCTTATGACTAACTAATAATAACACTTTTGGAATGTTTTGAGTCAGGTATATTGTGACTTAAAATCTTCAATCGGAATCAAGAAACGAATACGGTTTTTGGTACTTTTGGTTATTACCCCGAGAAATTATTTTCAGCCAAACCTGAAAAAGTAATCTCGTCGTGACAAAAATCGTAAAAAGTATTCGATTCTTGCTGAAGCCATCGTTTAAGAATCTCCACGGTATCACTGTCCCTAAAATTCGCGAATCTGTTGATTTTACTTAAAATAATTAGTCATATGATTAATGATAAATTGCAGAAAAGAATCATGGATAATGATACCAGCGATGTTACTGATAACCAAGATGAAATCAAGGTAAGATCATATTCTTTTTTCGATAACAATTTAATGACAATAAATAATTTAAGCGGTTATCGGACAGTAGCTGCAAAAACATTATTAAAAATGCAGTTGATGCTAATCAAACTTTTACAAATGTTAAAAAGAAGTTTGCTTTCACAAATCCAAAAGATAACAAAGTATTGTTATCGTATTATACTGAAATCCTTTTCAAAGCATTACCTCTTAAAATCAAAATGATGATTGATGAAATTTTTAATAATTTTAAAGAAGATCTTGTTGTTCAATGGACACATGTTGTATACAATCTACGATCAAACAAAAGTGATTTGGAAATGTTGATAAAAAATGCACCATTTTATGAATGTTTGATTGATTTACGAGATAACAACAGTGAAGTGGATTTTTCAACATTTTATGCAACGCTTCGAAATGAATTTTGTTCAGTTTTTATTAACTTTTCAAATTTTACCGGTATTCTTGAAATTTTTCAATGTTTGCTTCGATGCAAATCATTACCGTCCCCAAATCAGTCAACACTTTTTTGTGATACTGTAAAATGTTTTTTTCGAAACAAATGCAATATTTCTGATCTTGATTTGGAAGCAGAAATCGAAGCAAAAATTGATCCTGAACATTTTCGACTTGCAAAATTAGTTGAAAATTTTGGTGATACTTCACATACAAGTATTGTAAATTTGATAAAAGTAAGTTTTAACCAATGGCATATTGATACGATAACAGAATATATGACGCTCGATCTTCCTATTGCGATATAAAATATATTGATTGAAATTTTTTTAGGATGTTTTTCCTTCAACAAATGTTTTTATCTCAAATGATGGAAATAAAAAAGTAGCTAAAGTTGAAGGGTATCAAGTTATTTGGTCAAAAGTTTACAACAAAGACCCAGCATCTTTCAACAGCTGTGATATGGTGGAAATAAGAGCCGAAAATGAGCTCATCATTGATGACAACGTACATTTGCCGGGTATAACATTTTCATTATTCGCATTAAATGTTGTTGTACCAAAACCCGTAACCATCAATTTATCGGGGATATCTGATTATACAAGAATACCTAAGGCTCAAAATGGTGTCGACGCTGGAGAAAAGGGTGAAGATGGAAAAGATGGAAGAGCTGGACAATCGTCCGGAAATTTTGCGCTTGTTTCAAAAACCATTCAAGGAATGGAAAACCTTAAATTAACTTTAAATGGTGGAAAAGGTACAGATGGCCAAGCCGGCGGCGACGGAGCAGATGGTGCTGACGGCGAAGGTGTTGAATTTGAAAACGAGTTCGGCACAATTCAGAGGCTTCGCACAGGTGTAAGACAAATTGTTAACTTGTTAACATTTGGTTCCTTATCACGATTAGTCGATAAAATGATTGAAAATCAAAGAGACGATGGAAGTTTTGCATTTTTCAATGATTCACCATTTTATTTTTCAACACATAGCTTTTCATTTATTAGAGGTGCCGATGGGAAACCTGGTGGAAAGGGTGGAAAAAATGGTATTGGTGGCCAAGGCGGAAAAAAAGGAAAATATAACGTTATTGTCAATAACAAAATTGAAAATGAAAATATTGCTGTAAGAATTTGTTTTTCACGCGTAATGCATATGATAATTACCTAGTCACGTTTTTCAGGTTATATCGAATGATGGAGAAAAGGGTTGCAATGGCCTTCCAGGTATAAATGCAGATTATGGTACAGATGGATGGGATATTGCTGTTATGAATAGCACATTTGGAGAGCGTATTGAATATGGAAAAGAACGCAATGAAAAACTTTATTTCAAATACGAAGAAACCGCAGTCAAAAATTCAGTTTATTTGAGTGACAAAAAATGTTATGTCACAGTCAAAAGACAACCATGTGCAAAAAAGCGGTTAAAAGAGAACGAAAAACGTACTGAATATAAAGACGAATCTGAAATTAATGGTGAATCAATTGCGGTTGGAGCAATTGATATTGAAATTTCAAGTTTAATGGAAGATTACCATGCGATCGTTGTTTCTGATGAAATGATTGAAGAACAACAAGATGTTGAAGATGAGATGCATGAAGAAATGAATGTTCAGCGTATCATGGAACTTTGGATTGATGTTAAGGTGGAGCCTTATGTCCCAAAAAAACGTCATAAAACTCCGTTATTTCCAGAAGATCTTTTAGAAGGTTTGTTTTCATGAAAGCAGTCGTAACTATGTAGGGAGTAAAATTCTTCCTATCTCTCCCCCCGCCCTCTATCGTTACTGGAGGTGTTTAAAAAGAGAAAGTGAAATTTTCCGATTTTCTACTTCTGGACGGCTGGTCGTATTTCTCATTCGTGGTCGAAGATGAACATGTCGTATTTTTAAAATCCATTTTACTGCTATTTTTATCAAACCGGGTTAATAAAATTATAATTTATAGCTTTTTTAAACATTTTTATTAAAAAGACGTCGTTTTCCTTTAATAACTAAGATTAAAAGAAGAATGAAAATTCGTTGACCCTAGCCGTCCTCTCTTTGTATCACATAATTTCTGGAAAACCCATGAACTAAACATTAGAATAAATCTAACTACTGTAATTTTTTAGACCTTGATCTGAATGATGATAAATTATTTTGGAACAGTCTCTCGGATTTTTTGATTGATGGACTTATTGAAGGCGGTGAATATAGCCCGGAAATTCTGCAGAAACTAAAGAAAAAACATCTCCTTTTTAAACTCCGTACATTAAGAAAAGAAATTGAAAGCGCTCCGTTATTAAAAATGAAACCAGGAATTTCTAAAGGAGATTTATTATTCTTTCATCAAAATTATTATCGGTACTGTAATGTGCTGAATTCAATCAAAAGATACCAATTTGATGGCAAATTGCTTGAATTCCATGTGCCATTTATTGAAAAAGCTTTTAATGATAAAAATGTTGATGTATTAATGTCGTATGCCAATAAGCTGTCAGCATTTGACAATGAATTTCCAAAAGAATTATTTGATATTTTTAATGATGAGTTTCAGACTTGTCCTGAGGTTATCAAAAAAGAAGAATTTCGACATTTATTTTATGTTGTAAAGCTTTTCGAATATATTCTTATCAATAACGTATTTTTTCAATCACTTGATAATGAAGAAAATCAAGATGAAAGTATTGTATCATTAATTAGTCTACAGAAAAGACGGATTTTCCAAGCAGAAAAATTTCAAAGAAAATTCCAGAATCTGAAGAGCGAAAATGATTTTGAATGTGATATTCAAGACAGTGATCAGCTTGAAGAAAAATTAGACATTTTGTTTCAATTTTATGACGCTACTGACACCACTTTGTACTTGAAGAAAGAACTGGAATTTGTTTGCAAAACGTTTGCAGCTGTTGGAAATATCTTCTTAAATTCTCTTTTTTACGTCTTTGAAGTTGAAGGCTGTCATATTGATATTCATACACTGAAGTATTTAATTGATACTGTATTTGACGCTTGTAAAATGTATGAAACTTTTAACTGTTTCATATTTCCCAGTATTTTATTGATAACAAAACAAGAGCAATGGATTGATCAATTTTTTATGTTCAATACGGAATCAGCTTTACGACAGCACATAAAAAGCAGAACAGAAATGCTTAAAACTCTTGAACAATTTCATGACGAAAATCTTAAAATATTGTGCACAACAAAGCTTTATGAATGCTGTAATAACATTTCTGAGGATGCCTTGTTGAATTTGTTGAAATCCATCAAAAGCTCTGTTACATTGTATCCACAAGCAAAAGAAAAGGATTTAGAAAAATGGATAAAAATGATGGAAATAATTAATTTTTCCCAAAATATGGATATCTCTGATCAAAAATGGAATCGCCTCAATGATAAGTCAAAGAATTTGATAAAATTTTGGTGCAATACATTAATTAATCGTTTTGGTCTTGAATATATTCAACACGTCAAAAATGAAATTGTCGAATTTATTGGATATAAAAAAGATATCATTGGACGATTTATTCATCGATTGTGTGAGGATCATACTTTTTCAATTGAATCTCCACAAGCTTTAAAAAATCTATTTGAAGCTGTCTTGGAATGTTTGGATTTTAAAAATATTAATGCATCAAGTCCTCGATATAAATTTGCAAAAAAGTTATTGAATGATGATAAAAGTGTGGCTCGAGAATTTGAAGATGTTCGACAGCTGTGCGAAAAATTAAACAGAAATGGTTACACTGAACTTCTTGAAGATGTTCTTCAAAAGTTATCAAACGATCTCAAAGAAAATGTAACTGCGAGAATAGCATTGAGCTTTCAATTTGTTGAGGAAAAGTTGGATTTAAATTTGGATATAAATCTAGAAGATTGTCAACGAAAATTTGAAAATGACTTATCTGAATGTTCTAATGAAATCGATGAAGATCTGTATTATCTTCAAGTCGTTGACGCAGTCATTGATAAAATCTGTCAATTTCGCTTGCGTCATACCCAAAAAATTGCAGTTTTATGTGCACTTAAACATTACAATTTCAATGGTATCCTTCAACAAATTTCAACTGGAGAAGGAAAAACTTTAATTATCGCAGTTATTGGTATTATAAGCGTATTGAAAGGCCGAACTGTAAACATTGTGACCAGCTCATCTGTTCTTGCTCGAAGAGATGTCTCAAATTTTTATTGTTCAAGATTATACAAAGGTTTTGGGTTAAAGGTTGATCACATTTGTTATGATTCAGCACGATTTCGAAAAAGGATTTATTCAAAATATCATATCGTTTATGGTGATTTAACAAGCTATCAAAGAGATTTTCTTATGGATAATTTTTATTCAACAAATGTTTCATCTTCGCGAAAATTTGATATTATGATTGTGGATGAAGTTGATTCATTATTTTTGGATAATGGCTTAAATACTTTGTATTTGTCACACAATATTGCAGGGTTTGAAATGTTATACCCCCTTATCGTTCATTTATGGGATGCAGTTATGAATCAAATAAAAAGGAATGGAAAATGCAAATCGGAAAAATTTTATCAAAGTCTTTGTAAACAACTATTTCCTATTATACCTTGGAACGAAATTCTTGAACGCTATTCTAAATGTGAAATTGAAATTTTTAAAAGTGTTTTAATCGAAAATTCTGTTATCGATGAAAAGAGCAATATTTTGGTTAAAAAACGGCAGTATTTGCTTAAGAAATTTGAGAAAATTCGAAAAAATTTTGAAAAAATGTTTGATCAAGTTTCTTTTACTGTAAAAAAGAGCCACAGAGATGGTGAAACAACAGTAAATTTAAATGCTGCTTTAATTTCATCAATAAATAACGCGTCACTTAATGAAGGAGAAATGCATATAATTATGTTAAAAGAAAATGGAATTCTTGATGAAAATAATAAGCTTGTTTTGACAACTGCGGAAATCGTTGAAGAAAAGTTGAAAAAGATTAAAGAACGGTTTTACACGTTATTAAATCAAGAATTCCTTCTTAAATATGATGAAATTATGGAAACAATTTCAGTAGATATCCCTCGACATTTACGCTCATATGTTACAGCACATTTAAAAGAATTTATTGAAAATGCCGAAATTGCATATAACATGGAAGAAGATGTAGAATATCAGATTGATATGAGATTTACAGAAGGTTCACAAAAAATTGTTGAACCCAAAATTATCATTACTGATCGAGATACTGGAGTGGATTTACCTTCAACACAATGGCATAAAGGTTTGCATCAATTTTTGCAACTTAAACATGGTCTTCGTTTGACTCCTTTATCGACAAAGGCTGTATTCATTTCTAACATTTCCTATTTGAAGAAATTTAAATGCATCTACGGTTTAAGTGGAACCCTCGGATCAGATACTGAAAAACAACAGCTTCAAGAATTTTATAATCTTCAGTCCACCGTTCTGCCGTCTTCCATGGTAAAACAATTTTATGAGGAACAAAGTATTATTACAGCTACCAAAAAGCAACATTACCAAGAAATTTTTAATGCCATCAAAGAAAAAATGGCTGAAGGCCGTTCAGTTTTAATCATTGCGGATTCTTCAAAAGAAGTTTCACAAATTACAAAAAAGGTCAAACAATTGGCAAAATTATCAATATCTGACGAAGAAATTCATCCATATGAAAATGCGGTTGTATATAAACATGATTCTGATAAATTTCATTATAGCGACGGAAATCATAAATTGGATAAAAAAATGATAATTTTTGCAACAAATCTTGCTGGGCGTGGAACTGATATTCTTTTAACAGATGAATTAAAAGATCGAGGAGGCTTACATGTTATTATTTCATTTCTTCCAAGAAATATTCGAATTGAAGAACAAGCTTTTGGTCGGGCTGCAAGATGTGGAGAACGTGGAACTGCGCAAGTCATCATTTGTGACACAAGTATTGCAGATCCTTCAAGTGCGAATATTGTAGAACTTAAAGGAAGCAGAGATGCAGTAGAAGAAAAAAGAATTCGCAAAATTCGAGAAAATTATGAAAGTAAATTAAAAGTTGAAGAAGATTGCTTCCAAGAGTTTAATGTAAAACTCAAAAGTCTTAAGGAGGAAAACGATATTAGTGGTAAAAATAAAAGTATCATAATGAAAAATATCCTGGATAATTGGGCACTATTTTTGGATCAAAGTGAATATGAAATTAATGGAAAAGAAAACAGAATACGAGCAGTCAAAGATTTTTGTGAAAAGCTTAGAATCGATGATAACGATCCACTTTTGCCACAAAATATGTTGTTATTAGCCATTACAAAAGTAAGTTGGCTTATAAAAAAATTTTTTTTAACTTTATCGAGTTCGAAAATAAATTACAAAAAAAACTTTGATGGTGCTGCCGCTTTTCCGTACGCGCCAGCGCTCCTAAAACTTTCAGAAAAAGAAAAAGTTCTGCCTTTATATATTTGCATTAAATTTTCAGATAACTGAAGCAAGGTATTCAGAAGCTTTAAAATCATTGAAAAAAATTGGTGAAAGTTTTCCTGAATATTTGCCAGAAACCCAATATTATTCATTCTATATTGCCATTAAAGATCCAAGGCTACAAGATTTTGAAGAAGGTAAGAGACAACTCTATGATGCAAGAACTGGATTCAGCGAGAGACAGGAAGTCTTTTCAAATCACAATGATATCGTCGAGCGACATAAAATTGTTGAAGAAAATAGCCGACTTGAACGTGACATATTTTTACAGCAACAAAAAGAATCCACATTTTTAATCAAACGTGTTATTGATAGTATTGACATTCTTTTTGGACAAATCCTTCAGCCTGATTCATTTGCAAATAACAAAACTTGTACTGAAGCTTCCATGCATTTATTTGAACTGTTAAGCGATAAAATATATTTCAAACAAAAACCTCCAATTTGTGGACTGCAACTAAAGCAACATATCGATGATAATGATTTGACAAATTATTGCAAGTTTAATGGATTAAATTTTGATGCTGTTAAGACGAATTTTATGAATTTAAAAATGTCTGATAGCATTTCAATTAAAGATTTACAAAATGCATTAAACACTGCAACTTGGGAATGTCTTTGGAAGGAAATGATCGACCGAAAGTTTGTCACAGACCTTGACAATCACATGTTTATAAATGTCTCAAGACTTCCAGAGCTGACTGCTTCCAAAATATATTCATTTATGACAAATACAACAGCAAAAGAGGAAAGAATTTTTGAGCATTTATATGTTTTAAACGATGAATGGAAGGAATATGAAGCTGATGAAGTAACAACCGCGCTTTCGGAAAAATTGCAGGATCTCTTGATAAAAAACAATATTATTTGTAATACGAAATCCGGAATTCTTTCAAACAAATTTAAAGAAGCCGCAGACTTTGATTCTCTTCCGTTTAATACCTTAACAAAAGAAAGTTTAATGCTTTATGATTTTTCTGAAACTGAAGCAACAGAAATTCTAAATTCATTTGAAAATGAAGGCATATTTGTGAAAAATGCAAGTGGTCAATATTCATTGGCAATACCAATAGAAAAAAATTTTACATTTAATTCATGGTACAATAATACTATTATGAGAGTTATTAAACAAAAACTTACCTTCGGATTAGCTTTCAAAATCCTTCAAAATAATTTAAGCCGTCAAAAATCTTTGATAGAACTTCTTCGATTTATTCCAAACTTTATTGAACCTGATGAAATGTTTACTTCGGAACTTATTTATAATGGAATTTTGGAATCAACAAATGTTAGTTTCAATAATTTGACTAAACTTGAAGAAGCAGCTTCATTAATGGATACGATTCAGAATCGTGCAGTGTCCGTTTCTACATGTTTGAAAAAAACACAAGCTTTTATTGATGATAATTTTGGCAAGGAAAATGCAAAATTATTTTCGTTTTTAAAAGAAGAAACGGTTACTGATATTATGAAATCTCATGCAAGTATTGACCAAAAGTATAATACTGTAAATGTCACACTGGATAGAATAAAACAAAGAAATTCTCAAGAAAACAACCATTTAATGATTACACATGGTTTGATGTATTTCATTTCATGTAGTGATACGAAATGGTCCTATGCAACTTTGGCAAAATGCACAGCTGTAACTGCTGCTGGAATTACACAGCTTGCATTTGGTGGATATTTCGCTGCTTTAAGCTCTGTAGAAAAAACGAAAATCGCAGAAGTTTTGGTATTAGAAGGTTTGTATTTACGTAAATGACAAAGAGCATTTTGAAAAAATTTCTTTTATACAAGTCTCGCTTTGGAAATGTTTTCATTAATTTTTATAGAATAAATATCTGAATTTCAGGAATAAGCGATATCACTTATGGTATCAAAGGATTTTATCAGGGACGTTGCCCGAGTTATGCGGAACATAAAATAAAGAGTGTGGGATTTAGCACCGCTGTATCCACTGCAAAAATGTCCACGGATTTAATCAAAAGTGCAAGCATATTCAAAAATATTATCACTTCATCCCGTGTTCAAAAAATTACAAAAGCTTTACCCATAATTTCTGCCTTTTCGGCATTTGATATTAATAAATGGGCACCTGAAAATTATCAAAATGAAACATATTTTGTCGTTGATGATATTATTGAGAACTTTAAAACATTACTTCATGCAACATTTAAAGAAAATAATAATGATATCCGAAATTTGTTAATCAAAGGTATACAAGTTATTGGAGCTGAAAATTTGATTAACAAAGAAGGAATTTTTAAAACATATATTCAGCCACCATTATTTGACGTTTGCTTTTTTATGGCATCACACCTTCGAAAAATGATAGTTGAAAATAAAGAAATTACCACCAAGACAGCTTTGAAAAGTGCAGTGCTGGATATCATAACATCTTCTGATTCTTCAATGTTCTTGGGAAAATTATCAAAAAATATGCAATCAATAATTGATTACTGTAAAAAAGATTTATGTGGAAAATTAAACGAGTCCATTGGTATTGAAATAGCAAACAGCTCAATGATTGAAAAACAAGTTGATGCATTTATCAATCAATGGAAAGGTGAAATTGAAGAAAAGGCAACAACATTCTTAAACAATCATCTGAATAATCCATTAAGTTTGGATGAAAATGACACAGATATGTATCAAAAACAGCTCTATTTTATTGCTAGCAATGCGTACTTTAATTTGAAAAAACATGTCAGCGTAAAAGCTTTGGATGAAGATTTGATGGAAGACGAAGAAGATGAAGAAACAGAAGACGATGCTTCAAAAACAGTTTCAAAATTAAACGAATTCAAAATTAATTATTATGCAAAAATGGATGAACTTCAAAAAAGAGCTCGCAATCCACTAATTTATGCTTCAGCTTTGAATCAAAGTTCAAACGTTGGTTACTACGGATCTGAAGCTCTTTCACGTTTATTTAAAAGTAAGCTTGGGTTGGCCATCAATGTTACCAATAATATTGACAATGAAAATGGCGAAAATAATATTCTTATCAGATTTAACTGCGGTAAGAGTGTGTTCCTTATTGTAACGAGCTTCTCTACATTTTATTTTTTATTTACTTATTATTTTAGCTGATGAAACAGAAAATGAAACCTTGTTTGACCAGTTAAATCAAAAAATTCCTGAATTAAAAACACATTTCCCCAACAGTCTTGAATTTGTGCCCGCATTAGCTGGTGAAGTCTCACAGATTCTTGAAATATTGCATGATTTACACATCAAATAATAACGTTTTCAATTTTTTTTTACATGAATCATTTTTTTAAAGGAAAAATTTTTGACTGATTTTTCTTTTTTATTAAATTTTATGTACTCCTTATTTTCTTTATTTTCATATTATTTAAATTCTTTTAATAAACATTTTTGAAGTTAAATCTATTATTTAGTAGTTTTATAGCTTCAGTAAAACTAACAAACAGACTGAAACCAAGCGTTAACCTAAAAAATCATAAATAGTGAGCAATTTTATTTCATATTTCAGTTTTAATCGGATAGTTCCCGTAATAATTTTATTTCACTACCCTTTGAGTTAGTTCACGAAATTTTAAAAAATATCAAAAGGTTAAACCTTTGTGAAAATTTTTTTTAACTTCAACTGTTCCTTTGCCATGATCAAAAACATAAAATTATTAATTTCAATTTCATCGTAGATCTACACAAAAGTGGTTTTAGCAAAAAGTGCTATGAACGCTTACATTTTCTAAAAAACCACTATCATCCCAAACGGTAAAAGAAATTTGTCCAATAAATTTCCATGGAAGCTCAGGTAATTATTGTAACAATTTTTTATTCTTTTAAAAAAATCAACCCAATAATTATCTTTCAAAAAATTCTTAATTTTTTAATATCTGCATTTAAAACATTTTTTTGGTAAACTAAAGCTTCTGATAGGAAAAAAAAGGTTTTTTTCTTGAAGACAAATCAAACGAAAAAAAAACTTTTCTGACTCCAAAAAATGGCATCCCAAATCAAACGACCGAAAAAGATTTTTTTTTCGTTTATCTTACAATATATTTTTCATATAAATTCTTTGTTTTTTGTTTTATGTTTACGTTTAAAAAGATGATCTTTAAAGTTTCTTTTCTCAGTTACTTCCATTACAGACTCATATTGCAAGGAATTGTCATTTAAGAAAACCAAAAGTTGTCTAAATTGATTTTATTGAATAATCATTGATTTGTGATGCACTTCTGTCTTGTTTTGGAACGTGGTTTACAAATTCGTAATACATCAAAGTACTTTTTCTGATTATTAAAATTCTTTTTCGAATCACAAAACACCATTTTTTCAATGTCAAAAATCATAAAACTTTTTTTCCCGAAACAAACACAAATAGCCCAAAAAATATTTGATCTCTTAACAAACTTTAACATACATAAAAAATTATGCATTTTATCATTTGTGATTCTTAAAATAACTTTCGGAAAAAAGGATACCCAAACAAAACGAAAAAAGCCTCCGCAAAATGATTTACATTTTTTTTAATGGAATAAAAATTATTCTTCAAAGATCATTGGTTTTTTGTGATTCCAATATTCACTCTGTTCTTGCAACATTAAATGTTTTATCAATGCAAATGAAATGGAAAT
>CABFKP010030647.1:0-16836 GCA_901779475.1 Panagrolaimus davidi
CAAAATGCCATCAAGTTGAAATTTGCCAAAATCAGATTCCGGCCTGAATCTCGAAACATTTGTATTACGTCGCGACGTCGGGGCTGGATTTTTTACCAATGATAGCTTAAAAGCTTATGTCGTTAATAATCACCTATGTGTAAAATCTGAAAAAAAAGATTAATATTTGTTGACGTTGCAAAAAGTTAGAAAAAAAAAACAATAAAAAACGATGGCACAAATGGCACTGAAAAATTGGAAAAACAATCTCCTTAATAGTGGTTCTCTCAAACAATACCTGAGAGCTAATGAATATTTTCTTTTAAAGCTGTTATGAAATTAATTGTAATTAAATTTTTAAAAAAGCTGACAAAACTAATTTATTCAAAAAATATGTTTTCAATGATGTTATAAAGTTTTTGGTTTTGTCTTTTTTCGCGGACCTGCAAAATCCACTACTTTCATCCATGGAGTTTTAGGTTGAAAATGCAGCAATATATTTTTTTTATTAATGAGGGCAAACACAACCAATAAAAAGATAACAATTTTGCATATATAAAAAAACAGAAAATAAAAAAAGTTTTAAAGTATTAAAGACATTTCATATTTTCTCATATTTACCACTGATATTTCTTTATCCAAAACGATATCAGTGATGCAATGCAAATAAAATATGAACAGTAATACCCCATAAAAAATAACATAACTAAAAAATAATTTTCTGTTTTGTGACACAAAATTTTCATGGTACATAATTACATAAAAAATCATCGTGAAATATAAAACCATTTCTGCGTGGACAACTTTTAAAAAGTGTTGTTTAAATTTGTAATATGTTTCAATAATCTTAAGTTTATTCTCTTCAAAGCATGGTTTCCAAAGTGATTTTTTTATTTCAAGTTCGTTTCGTAATTTTTCAACATGTTTTTGATATAATAAAATTATGGTTTCATATGATTCTTCAACGTTTAACTGAAAGTCGTGAATTTTTTGAAGTTGTAAAGAGTCCAGTTCCTGCAAAAAATATGTGAAAAAATGCCATTAATTATGTTATTCTAACGACATTTTTTTAATTACGAGATGAGGAGGAAAAAAAAGTTAAAATTTGAATAATGTTGAAAAAAATTTTTTTATGGTTGCAATATGTTCCCCTAGCCAAGTTCTATTGTTTAAAAGTCATATTTTTGTTTTAGAAAATTTACATAAATCCCCTGAGGCGCTTTGAACGAAAACTGATTTGATTACGTTCTTTTCAACAGTATTTTAGCCTATCCTGAAAACTTCATGTCTGTAGTTTAAAATTTAACTTTTTTTTCCTTTTTTTTAATTTTTCCTCGAAATCGAAAAAACGTTTTGTTTTATATATTTTAATAACAAGAAAAATTGGTATAATTCTAGAATAGTGGAAAAAAATTTTTTCTAAGTATTTTTTCCTGTATTTTATGCAAATTTTGCCTTTGAAAAAAATTTTTTCCACTGTTCTAGAATTGTTCCGAAAAATTAACTTAATCAAAAAAAAACTCACATTTTTAATATTATCGTAATTTTTTTGCAAATTCCAAATATCTTGAAACTTTAAATCAAATGTTGTAGCACAGGATAATTTTAGAGATTCTTTTTGTTGATCAAAATCTAGTCCCATAAAATTTTGTAAACCAGACATAAACAAAAAATTAACACATCCGAAAACAAAAAACTCATAAATGAAAAGATATACTTTTTCAAAGATATCATTTTGACGGAAGGTGACAAAATTTGTAGATTTGTGTTTGCAAAGTATTATAAATGGTTTCAGCTGCATTTCAAGAAAGAAAAACGAAAAATAACTGTTTACATTTGTCCGAGAATGAAAAATATTATCATAAATATGAGTACCCTTGAATAGTTAAATCAGGCAATTGTGAAGTGTTTTTGCTTATTAAAAAAAGAAAAATTGATTTTAAAAAATAATGGTTAAGAAATGAATAGAAGGTTAAAAACATTTTTTTGCTGGGTCATCATTTCCTGCAAATACAAATTCCTGTAACAAAAATACTGCATTTTTCACTATTTTTTAAAAAAAATTTATACTATGAATTCTTGCTAAAAAGAAAAACTCAAATGCACATTATTTAGTGTAGGTACCGGCGTCACAAATTTTTTTTTCGATTTTGCTTAAAATTTTATATTTTTCTACTAATTTTGGGTATGAGAAATTCGATGGTATGGTCAAATCTTTAAAAAAAATAATATTTAAAAAAGTTATAAAGAACCTCCGACGAGCACTTTAATTTTCGGCCGCAAAAAAAAGTTTTTTTCTTTGGCTGTCTGCATGACCATATAGTGCAATTTTTTAAATAAAGAGCATCTCTCTGCTTTCTTTTCAATGGCCATAGTGTTGCGCTTTTTTTAAATTTTTTTTTCTTCATTTTTTTTATGACGCCGGTACCTAATTTAGTGCTAAAAAGTTTTTTTCAAACACAATTCTTTTAAAGGTTACAACAGATCCAACAAATATTGATTCGGCAAGATTTTGATATTTTTAATGTAAAAAAAATCGTATGCCGCTAATAAGTGCTTTTCTTGTGTAAAATTTTAAGTAAAGAATAATTTAATAATAACTCACTGATATACAGCAAAACAAACAAAATACTAGAAAGTAGGAAATACCGTAAAATTAATTTTAAAAAAAATTATGATATTTTTTACGCATTTTTGAAAACATATTTTTGGACCGAAGTTGACTCATAAGTGTATATTGATTTTTATTTTACCCTTTTCCTTGGTCTTTAAAGTGATAAGAAAAAAATCGAGGACGATAAATATTTTTTTCAATTGTCTCTAATATCAAAGCTGTGACTATTTATTGATTGTAGGTTTTTATGCTTTAAAAAAGTCATGACAGATTCTGAAATTGAATTCAAAAACCGTACTGGACGAAAAATCCGTGTTCAAATTGATTGTGATCGATCATTAATTATTAAAAATACTTCGGCTTCTTATGATGTTAAAAAAGCAATTGGTAAGGTGATTCATGATGCAAAAAACAAAAAGAAGAGGTTTGCATCATGAATATTTATTAAATTCTTGAAAAACTATAAAATGAATATATATTTGATTTTTTTAGGCGGATGTGGTCACTCTATCTCTCAAAATCTCGAATATGATGTTTTTCGTATTGTTGATACTTCGAGTGCATTTTCAATTATTCCTGATAATGAAAAAACCTATTTCCGTCTTCCTAATAATGGAAACTTTCATGCATTTTTAACTGTGATGACCGAAAATGAAGACGGTAAATATATTTTTTTGGCATGTTGCTTGCAAAGTGTCTATAATGCTAAAATCCGAATATTGAGATATATATGAGACTTGAAAAACCTGATTTTTTTAATTGCACAAAGATTTCTTTTTAGTATCCAAGCCTTGGATTTTTAAAGCATATGTAAAAACTCAATCAGAGTTATTACATTTGCCTATTAGGCTGTTGCTTTACCTTTTACAGGTTCATGGAAAATGTTAGCAGAAAGTCACCCTATAGTTAAAAAATGTTGGATTTACATATATAGCGATGGAACAATAAATATGGCTTCTAATTACGGTAGTGGTGCGATGAAATGTTAGTTTATTTAAACATTAAATTTTCGGGGATGTATATTAATATTTTTTATAAATTATATTTTTTTTAGATCTTTTTGGTAGTAACTACGGCAATAGTGGATTTGGACATGTTTATGTTAAAAACCTCAGTTCGAAAAATGTTTTCGTTAAAATTGATGCAGACGGCATTGATCTTAAAAAGTTTACTACAAGAGATAGTACATATCTAAATTTAAAAGATGTCACTGCTAGTAAGTAATTTTTTGTTTTTAGATTGAATTATTAAAATTTACAAAAAGAATTTTAGATATTAGTAAAACGACAGAATTACAAAATATTGTTTACTATCGCGCAAAACAAGGAATTGGATACACATTTTTACAAAAACATGCATTCGCACACTTCTACTTAAATTCTTCAAACAATCAATATTATTTATCAATTGATTATGAAGACGAAAGTAATAGATTATTTTTAATAAAATGTTTTGTTTTGTTTGAAAGAAATTTTTAGACGGAAATATCGTACAATATTATTGTAAACATCCTGATCATTTAGTTGAAAAATATTATTTCAGTACAGCAACTCCGTCAATTATAATCAGAGATGATAAAGATGGAATCAAAATTCAGATTGATCGTACTAAACGGGGAATACTTGAGTAAAAGAAATTTTAACGGTTGAATTTAAGAAAACAGAAGTTAATAAAGACACAAGCCTGTCAAATGTTTTTTTATATAACACATCGAACATTTTGAGACCTATCCACATTAAAAAATTTTCCGTAACATTTTCTTATTAAAAATAAAAAATGTATTCGTTATGCTTTTTTTATTCCTTTTCGGTAAAGAAATTTTTTTTATAGATCTAAAAATAATTTTTGTTCTATTTTTTCTATTTGTAGTATTAACTGAATCCACAATTTTAACGACTTCATTTTTCGTTTCATTAATTAAACATTTTTTCTCGATGAACTAATAAAAATTTTGATAACATTACTTGTAGTTAATTTTCACTTTTTCATTTCTATGCTTTTTTGTCCAAAACAAAAAATCTTAAGATTAGTTTTGCAGAAATATATTTATATTTTAAAAGTACCCTTTTTGTTCTTCTTTGCTTCATAGGTTCTAAGTTTGGTAGTGGTGTTGCATCAATTATGTCAGCAATAAATTATCTTAAAACTGTTGATCATGTTATTTTTCCAGAATGACAAAAATATAATGTCGAAATATCGGAATATTTAAAAAAACATAAAAATTTGCCAAAGTCAAAGTTTCGGCAAAAATGTATATTTTGATTACGGTAATTGCCTATTTTCACTCAATTGGAAGCATTTTTTGTTTTGAAAAACATTAATATAAAAAAAATGACATTTTATAAAAAGCCATGTCCAGATTTGGTTATTTGGGTTCAATCTCCAAGATATGATTAGACTTTGAAGTGAGGCATAAGATCAAAGTAAAAATTAAAAGGAGATGAGAAGGATATTAAAATTTTGGAGTTTTTTTCCGTCAGATCAACACGGTTTTATTTTGATTCTTCGTATCGATGATTTTATTCGTATTTTGTTTTAAATTTATACAAATATCAACACCTTTCCGACCCCCAAAACATGTCAAAATTATTTAAAATATTTATTGTAATAAATAATTATTTTATTATAACAAACAAAAGAATAACAGATAGACTTTTTTCCATCATTAACTTCATTCACAATGTCCTAAATTATTTTGTGGTATGGAGTGCCGGAGATCTGAAAAACTTTTTCAAGGATCGCATGAGTTTTGGAGGACGAGGAGGGCGGTGGCGGTCTTTCAGCAATCCGTCAGTTCTGGTAACCCCTAAATAATATGCGTAATAGGCAGCACCAATAGCAACAACTTCGTCGGGATGTTCTACGCAAATATGTTTAGCTGATGGAAAAAATTCTTTTAACAACTTTTTTATCATCGGCATTCGGCAGCATCCACCAACTTGTAAAACCATATTTATTTTAGTTTCATTAAAATTTATTTTTTTTAGTGCAGCTTTAATGTTTTCTTTAATTCGGCTTAACAAAGGAGTAGACATTTTTTCGAACTCTTTTCGGGTTACAAAAATATATTCGCTTAGGTCTGGATTAAATTCGTCAACATCAAGGCTAAAATCAATATTTTGAATTGCTATTGTCAGTAAATAATAAATTATTTTACCTATCATCTTCTCGAATTGATATAGTCTCTTTAATATCTTGGCATTTTAGCATCAATTTGTATTTTTTGTGTTCTATCACTTCTGGACTTATTACGTTTTTCATTTTGTCACGAAAATATTTAATTAAAATATTATCAAAATCTCTTCCACCAAGATTTGGATCCCCACTTCTGCTGATAATTACAAGTTCATTATTCTGAATCTTGAAAATACAAACGTCTAATGTTCCACCACCTAAATCAAATAAAAGGACTGTTGAGTTGTTTGGGATTGATCGATCAATGAAATATCCAAATGCAGCAGCAACAGGTTCAGGAAGAAAACGAATTAAGTCCCATCCTGCAAGCTTGGCAGCTACATAAGTTGCTTCATTTTGAGCTTCGGTAAAAGCGGCTGGAACGGTTATGACAACCTCATTAAGGTTTGTTCCTTGAAATTCTTCAGCTCTTTCTTTGATGCGCTTCAGAAGATCGGCTGAAACTTCTTCTGGACGCTTCAACACTTTACCACTATAAGATTCAATTTCAAAATAAATTTCGTTATATTTCATTTTATAATAATTTGTATTGTTATTTTTGGGCATATTTCCCGTGCTTACAAGTTTTAGAATACAGTTGTTATCAATATTGATGTCTCTGAATTTTTTTCCAATATATCTTTTAGAATCAAATACGCTTGCTTTTGAATGATCTCTTAAACGATCAATAACTATACGCCCAAATTTAACATTTTTTTCGTCATAAGCAACATAGGATGGAAGTAATCGTTCACCCTGATTATCCAAGGCAACAGTTCCAATTCCATTTCGTCTATTTACAGCTGCACAACATCTTGTAGTTCCAAGATCAATTCCAATAGCATTGATGGTGTCAAAGTTGCTTCTGATAATATGAGGAAAAGCATAAGTTTCAAATAACTCATATGAAACTATTGTGCTTTTTACTGTATAAATCATATTTTCTTCAATTGTTAATGTAACTAAAATTTTTTTGAAATCCGGAAGTGGCACAGTAAAAATGTTCCATTCTTCACTTATCTGAAATTTAATCGTCAAATTTAAAGTATATGCTTAAACTATTTCAAATGGGGTGCTCTACGCTGGAAAAAAATGTAAAACAAATTTTATGAAAAAATGTTTCGAACAATTTGCTTCACATTTTTACTATAGCTTTCTTAAAGTGTTTGCAACAAATGTAAGAGAGCTTTTTAAAAGAATATGCCGCATATCATATGCGCGTTTATTTTTACAGCTCCAGATGAGTCCAAAATTGACAAAAATTGGGAAGAAAAAAATTAAAAAGTCGCATTTTTGAATCTCGAGATTTAGAGAATTTTTTTGACAAACGTTCGTTATGTCTTGGGATCGATTCCTAAAATTTCGAAAGCTATGCAATTAAAAGCGGCTATAAAAAATCGATTTGAAATCTCAAATTACGGTAGTTTTCCCATCGTGGCACTCCGGTCTTGGAGGGGCACATCTTTGATTTTTAATAGCTGTTACATTAGTTTAATTTAAAATTTTTTTCTTTTTTTTACAAACTTTACCGTTAATTCGTTATTATTTAAGTCAGCCATTATTGTTGCTTGTCGTTTCAATGGTATTGCAGAAAATTTTTCAACACTAATAATAACTTTTTGTTTAAATTCGATTTGTAGTTGAAAGTAAAGCAATACTTCAACATCAAGTTCTTCGAATTCCTTATCATTTCCTATTATTCTTGCTTTGATAAGTGCAGCCGTTGCAAAGTTGTAATAATTAAGGTCATAACAGCTGCATAAAATATTTGTATCAAAATTCATTATAATATTTCGATGCACAGGTTTATCATAGTATACAGCGTTAGGTTTTGGAAGGGAATCCATGTTTACTTTCTGAGCTGCAAGATTTTGTTCTGAAATATGTGTAACAATAAATCTTGCTTTATCGCCAAGTTTTTTCCAAACATCCAACTGATATCCATTAAATATCCAAATTATGTCACCATTAATCGGTTTATAACTAGATTGTGAGAGTGCCGTAATGTATAAAAGGGACGTCTCTTCAATAAAATATACTTTTTTAAAACCATGAGACAACGCAACTTGGTTAACTTCTTTACGAAATTTATTGTTATCCTCGGGATAATTTCTGACACAAATACATCCAAATTCTCCATGCCACTCAATTTTTATTAGTTTAATTGAATCTTGTATTATATTAACATCATTTCTTCCGTCATATAAAGTTAACATAAACGCTTTTGTTTTAAAATTTAAAGATTGTTTTGTTCCTGTATTATACGCTGAAACATTCTTGCAATCAATTCCAACATGAATGACCATAACTTAAGAATCCATAAATAAATCTTAAATAAAATAAGTATAATTTTATGTTCCTTTCACAAATATAAAATCAATAAAAATGTGCAAGAAAAAAAGTCTTTTTTCTTATCTCTTTTTTTCTGGTTAAACGTCTGAATCAAAAAGGGAAAGAGGGGAACTTTTGTTTTTCCTTTCTCGAAACCGTTTTTGGTTGTCCCTTTAGCGTAGTTGAATGCGCGCCAGGCTATGACCAGCGCCGCAACTTTTCGGGTGTTTGGGGGTGACATGTCACCCCCAAACACCCGAAAACTGAAAATTTAAGGGGAAAAATGAATTCATACTAGGTAAAATGAGATTTTTTGGGTTTTGGTAAGGGTGGTCACCCCCCGAAGTTGCGGCACTGGCTATGACGCAAAATGAACGAAAAGGTTCGATACCGGTCGAGCGCCAGCCGAGTACATAAAAATCCAATTCGTTAGATTTTGTTAGAAAAAAAATTATTAATTGATTGCAATTTAAAAAATTGTCAACTGTGCTAAAGGGGCAGCTAAAAAGGGTTTCAAGTAAGGAAAAAAGGCACATTTTCCGTTTCGCCCACACATTTTTTTTTCCATTCACAAATTTGCATAAAGATAGTGAGTTTTTACTGCGAATTCAAAAGGGCGGGTGACTGAGCGATTGTGTTTGTGAATGAAAAAAAATGTGTGGGCGAAACGGAAAAAGTATCGGAAAAAAAATTCCGCTTGATTCAAACGTGGTCAATCAGGGAATTTTTTTTTGCTTTACGTCGACAATCCCTTTAAAGTTTGCTTTTTCTGTCCATAGAGCATTATTTGGAAAATACGATAGCAATAATGTTATATCAAAAAACGAAATATTTATTTTAATAAATTAAAAATTGCTTAGCAAAATCAAAAGAATTAAATCAATATTCATACAAAAATCAATTCATTGAAGAAATATTGCATACTGTCTAACTTTATTTTGGAAGGCATTAATATTTTCAGGCATATCTAATCCTTGATAGCAGATAGGATATGATAATCCCGAAAGACCTAAAATCCCCAAAATTTGGAAATAAGTATACATTATTAAAGATGATTGAAATGTTCGTTTTAAAAATAAATATCTTGTTAAATAAAATCCAAAACACTTCCAAATTGTTGAGAGCAAAATAAAAGTTATTATTACTGTTTTACAGTATTCAATGGCGGCTTTCGTATCTGATATTTTCATGTCAGCATCAATTTCTTTGAAACACTTATAATAGATTTCAGCATATTTGTGAAATAATTCTGCACTTTCGTTTAAAGTTGAATTAAATGCTTTGTAAAATTGAGGATTACCTTTGTAATAATTATTCATTGGTGAAGTCATCTAGAAAGTTACATGTATGTCATATACAAGCCCGTAGACAGGGGAGGGGCACGTGCCCCCCGAAATTGATGAATTTCCTTTGATGTTTTGCCGCTTCGTGTTGGCGGCGGCAAAAGATCAAAGGAGTGCCCCCCTCAAAATGGTGGTGCACCCCCCGAAAGTATGTTCTGGCTACGGCCTTGGTCATATATATTGTTAAAGAAATTACAAAAAGAAAGGCTTGGAATTTTTTCAAAAAATAGTTGAAATTTTTGCATGCAGAGGACAGCTTTGCGTTTTTAAATATTTTCATATTAAATGGATCAGTTTTACCTCACCGTGTACATATTTACTTTTAGGTTACAGCCAGAAAATATGTAAATAAAGTAAACCTGACTAAAAAGTAAAACTATACATTGATGAAACTGACCCTGTGTGCAAATTTTAGCTTTTTTGGAAAAATTCCCTTTTTTTAACTTTGGGCTTTTTTTTCCCTTCGATCTAGTGATGGGCGTTTAATTAACCAAAGCATAATTTAATCGGTAATAGGGTTGTTCAATCTCCTGGGAGAGAACGGGAGAGAACAAAAAAGAACAAAAGTTGCAAAGAAAAAAATGTTTTTTTTGTTCTCCTCCGTTCTCTCCCGGGAGATTTAACAAGTCTAATCGGTAAATTAACCGAAAAATAATATACCGTTAAATTGCCCATCACCATCCCCTAAGTTGCGACCCTGACTCATCTGTTTTATCTTTTATTAATTAAATTTTTTTACTTGGTCTAATACCATTTTGGTATTCCGTGAACCATATAACATTTCAAGGGTAATATTTTGAGTGTTATTACATTTATTGAAATAAATTTTATATTGTTCGGGGATAAAAGATGTTCCAGGCGAAAATACAAATAGCTGAATAAAATTGAAAGCAATGAGTATTAATAGTGGAATACTTAATTTGATCTAAAAAAAAATTGAAAAAAGTAAAGTAAAAATTTTCATTTTAAAAATAAACTCACATTTAAATCTTCTTGAAACTCCGTTCTAAAGCATTTACATCCGATGCAATTAAAGCTCCAAATAAATGGAAATTGTGATAATTTTTTTGAAAAATTTGATAAGCGTTTCATGGTCATTTAAAGCAAATATGTGAGTTTAAATTTTTTTTATAAGGAATATCTTTAAAAAAATCTTTTTTTAACAGAAAATAAAAATAACCAATAAAATGAAAAATGCGTCCAAATGTTTTGGATTATTGTATATTTGTGAGTCAGACATTTTTGCAGTGGCATGCTCAATTTGGTGATTGAATCAATAAAAAGCATTTACACATCCTCCCAACACCTGGTTAAAAAAATGGACGGAGGACAATGTCAATGCAGTGGCAAATATTTTCTGCCATAGCCACCATCCATTGGATATTTTTTATCCGCGCTTTCTTTTGTTGCAATAGAGGGCGCTTTAAGAAAAAGTACCCCCTTTCTTTTGTCTGGCAAATTAAAACTTTTCGATTTAAACGGATACGGTTTTCACAGTTGTTTTTAGCATCACATAGGACATCGTTTTCCTTAAAAAACAAAAAAAATTTTCCTTTAAGAAAATTTTTTTCAAAGGGTCGAATTTAACACCAAAAAAAATGAGACTACAAAAAAAGTAGTTTGAACAAACAACATTCATTGTAACTTTTTTCTAGTTTATTTGATATTTATTTGTTTGAATTTTTTATATTTTTAAACAGAAAAAATAATTTAGTTGCAGCTAGAGTTACATATAATATAAAAGGAAAGTTTTATATGATAAAAAGTTAATAATATCAATACCACTGAACAGATCACATCATTTTCAAAAGTATCGGTAAAATTAAAACTACATTGGAAGCGAATTTTAATAGTTTATTTTTTCTATATTCAAAAAACCACAAATTGTTTTTCCTAGATTAACAAAATAATTGCAATCGATTTATTTATCAAATCTGTGCTCAACAAAACATTTTTTTTGCAAATGTGTATTTTAGCATTTTGTTAGTGCCTTATTGGTTAAATGGTTTTTGTTTTTGAACTGTTTTTTACTTTAGGCTTTGAGAATTGCTTTAGAGACTAAAAAAAGATCTAGGTAATGGTAACAACAAAAGAAGTTTGACATTAGGTTTTTTTTTATTTTCTATTATTTTGTAAAATAGCTTTAGAGAACGAAAAAGTTTCATCGATTTTTGCCATAAAACATTAACATAGTGTTCTTCAGAGTGACCATTTTTTTTGCCATTGCCATTTCAGTATTCTCTTGTTTTAAAATTTAATTATGTCTTGCATTTTTTGCAGTTCTTTCTTCCATGTTTCCTATAATTGTGATGTTTATGTTTCGGATGAATCGCGTAAAAAAATTGTTGACTCAAAAAATTCTTGCCCTGGTTGCTTAACTTCCACAGGGTTTTCATGTTGTCCAAACTGTAAATCGAATCGAAAATGCTATGTTTGTTTTTCAAATGATCATTTCACCATATATTGTCCCGATCGATTGAGTGGTAACTTTTTCCTGCATACAGGATGATTCAAGAAAAAGTGCCCACTTTGAATGGTCGGCATTTTGTTTCTATTAAAGATTTTCAGAAACGGACTTCACAGTCGTTATTGACCTTTTTTACCATTTTGTTTTTTATAAAAAAATCAATAATTTCAGAAAAAATTTTCATGATTTCACGTATCCCCCTTGTGAAAAAAAATTTTTTCCGCACTTTGGAAATTTTTTGTTTTTTCACAGGGGGTACGTTGAAAATTTTTACAAAAAACAAAATGGCGACTGTGAAGTCCGTTTTTGAAAATATTTAATAGAAACAAAATGCCGATCGTTCAAAGTGAGCAATTTTCCTTGAATCACCCTGTATTTTCGTTTTTTGATAAATTGCATATTTTAGTATCACATATTTTTCCTCCAAATATTGATAGAGACTTGCTTCAAAGATTTCTAAAATTAGTAAAATTCGAAGAAAAAGTGTTTCTGTTTTTTTCTTATCCGGATAATTTTATTTTAAAATATTTAAAACCTTTAAAGGTCGAAAATTTACCTTACACTCTCTATTTTTCAAATACGGTATCATCAATCGAAGAAAGATTAACAAATTTTGATTTAATTATTGCTGATAAAGTAGAAATGCAACACGGCTCCTTCGCTGATCCAAGTTTATTATATCCGAAATCTGTAACCTTTCATATTCAACATTTGGTAATTATTTGTTGCAAGTTAGTAGCTGAAGAAGTTTTGCAACTTTTGTCATTTAAGACAAAAACTTTCAAATGTGAGAATTCCTGCATTCGCAACACTGAAAAAATTCAATTTGAACCAAAACTAAATTTTCGTGACATTATTGCAAATGCTCCAAATCTTGAATTTATTGATATTTCAAAAGCTAATATTGAAATGGATAATTCATGGCCAGATTTACTTCAAAAATCTAATAATTTACAAACTCTTCATGTTGCGCTTCGTGAATTTGATTTTAATGTTAAAGGCTTGGTTGCTTTTGCGAAGGTAAAAGTTTTTTTGCAATAAATTTTTGTCTGAGATATTAGTCTCCTAATTTTTTTTTGATTTATAACATTTTTAATAAGAACCTCCATATTTTAGAAAAGATCGGATAACCAAGTTTTTGTTTACGCTAACTATGAAGAAACTAATATGAATATGTGCAGGGCTTCTGTAATGTTAAAAAATAATCTTTCCAGTTACTTTAATCCAGTTCGACATAGTCGCCATGTCAACTTTGACATAAGATGCATTTTTGAATTTAAACGGTCCTACAAAAATACTGTTTTTCATCACGATTTTGTATTAAAACATCCTTGAAAAAACTTTTATGTTTCTGATTTTACTTTTTTAATTTTCAACTTCATCTACATTGTTGTGTTGTATTTTAAATTTTTTCGTTTGCACTTTTCTAAACCATTTTGGTTTATACAGAATTTATATTTGTTTATTTTCATGTTTTATCTGATAAATCAACAAAAAAAAGATAAACTTTTTTAAAAACACATTTTTAACTTTATCAGTTGCATGAACACATTTATAACATTATACATTTTGTGGTCGACGAGAATGGCTTTTTCCAGTTTGATCAATCCACAATTTTCCATTTTTTACATTATGAATTTTATTATCAAATCCAATTACAACGCCACTTCCGGATTTAACTTCATATGCATCAGCAAGTTTTTCTATTTTATCTTAAAAGCTTGATTCGGATATTAAGTAAAATAAGTTGTTTTTTCTTACCAGTTATAGGATTATGTGAAAATATGGTAATATATACTTTTTCATTTTTGGCTGCACCAGAATTAAAGCCTTCAAAAGCACCGGATCGAATTTCTGTAAATGGGATGGAAGAAGAAACTTCTGGCATTTGCCAATTTACTGAAAAAGAGTTCAATGAAAAAAGTTTTAATATTCTCTGCCAAAATTTTCAAAAATTTTCGTTTATGATTTCCGACTTGGGATGATGTGGGATAAAAATAAAAAACCCATAACAAAAATTTTTTCGAAAAACTTTTTTTTAAAACTGAAATTATTATTTTTTGGTTCTTTGACTAGAAATGATGCGGACATGATAGCTGAGAACCTTACATTGTAATATTTCTGATATTAGAGGCCTGGAATTGCCATTTTCTGACATTTTAGCACCAAAATTTACTAGAAAATGTTTCATTAATTTTTAATATTTGACTGGAACTGTGCGCCTTAGAAATGAATAATGTTTCATCATTCTTACCGCCGTGGTTTTTCACAACGTTCTCTATTAGTCGAAAAAACTTACACAATAGTAAACTAAAAAACGAGAAAAAAGTGTTTTAAATAGTAAATTATATACTTATTTGTGTTAAAATAACTTGAGATTTTTTACCATTATTTTATCAAAGTACTCTATTTTAACATTTATGATTACTAAAAGGTAGAAAATTACGTCAGTTACTTAAAAAAGCATTTTTTATCGTTTATTATGCAGAAATACCAATGTATAGTAATTTTTTGTGTTACTCTACAGTATGCCGGTTCAGGCGCGCTCCCAACCCTATTTCCGACTTTTAAAGTTAAAAAAATAGATTTTAATAACTAACATTTTTCAGCATCTTTAAAAAATTTGCTCGTAACATTTTTAAGATATTCTTTATCTTTTTCAACCATTGCATATACAGTAAATTTACCACCATTTGCAATATGGGTTATTTTACCTAAAAAAATTTTTTTTCTTCTTAAATATAAACGTTACAATTTACTCCTTCTTTCATCACTTTCATAATTTTTTTCAACTTCCATTAAATTTGGTTCAATAAAACTTCCATTTGAATTCGTTGATTCAAAATTAACAGGCAGAATTGCAAAATGAAAAACCTTTGTATTTTCTAATCCAAAAATATTTCCATCTTCGTGCAAAACAATTATCACATTTTCTCTTTTAACTCGTTTTTGACGTAATTTAAATAAATCTGATAAATGAAAAGCATCAATTGTTGAAATAAAATAAAATATTATTATTCCATTAAAATAAAACATTTTTAAAATTTTACAAAAACTTTGTTCAATTCGAGTTAGTTTTAAACTTTTATATTCGATTGAATTTTTTATAAAATAAATAGCAAATTTAACACTTTTTTAAAGTCAAATAAAAAAAAATCATTTTTTAAAGTGTTAAAAGAATGTTATTTACATAAACTCAAAATTATTTGACAAAATTTTTTTAAATGAGAGGCGTTTAACGCAAATAAAAACTTTTGTTGAGACATGTTTGTGTGTAAAAAAGTTTTGGGGTATAAAGAATGTTGTCCAAAAATTGTGACGTTTAACGTTATTTTAAATCAAAAAAACTACAAAAAATTAAATTGTTCACATTTTTGGTTCTTGTTAGATTTTTGTTTTTTTTAAACTTTTAAGTTTCGAGATTTTTTGCCAAAAACTGATTTTGGCACTTTTTGATTTGATGCCATTTCAGTATTTTGAAATGGATTTCAATAATTTGATTTCTAAACGATAGAACTAGGCTAGGAGAACATATTTCAACCATAAAAAAAAATTTTTAAAATTATGCAAATTTCAGTTTCAAAAAATTTGCATAAAACCCCTGAGGAACTGTGTACGTAAACGGATTCGATTTTCGTTCTTTTCAACCATATTTTAGCCTATTCTGAAGGTTTCAAGTCTGTATCTTTAAATTTAACTTTTTTTTCCTTTTTTTAATTTTTCCTTAAATTTGAAAAAATGTTGTTTTAAAAGTTTCAACATTCTACCACAAAATTAAATTTTTAAATTTTTATTTATTTAAATAATATAAATGTTGTACAAAACAAAATATACACATAAAATAATACATGTTTAATGATTACGATTAATTACACGATTAAGTGCACCCATTGTACCAGAAGCAACAGCGCCATATTTAGCTCCTTCTCTAGCAGATCCACCCATAGCCTTGCTAGTTATTCCACTAACAATTGCACCTCTTAAAGTATCCTTAACAAAGCCGCCACCTCCAACAACCCGATTTGTAGCTGCATTTGCACCAGTTGCAATGGCACCACCTTTAAAGCCTTGTCTAAAGCTTCCACCCATTGCTTTATTCATAACACCATTAATTAAGCCATTTTTAATACTATCTTTAACAATTCCACGTTCAGCTCGAATACCATGATATTTTGGTTCCCCATCTTCAAGGGCGAATGTATTGATTGTTGAAATAATGAGAACAAGATAAATCCAATAAAAAAGTTGAAGTTTCATATTTAAAAAATCTAAAATAATGGAATTATAGAAATTGTTGTAATTTAAAAAATGATGAAATTGGCCCGAACAAAAAATATTATTTACGTGTTTACGTTCTAATCCGGGAAAAGATACATTGTCTGCATTTTAGACCTCAAAAATATTTTGTCATGTTCCCGATGTGTTCAAACATGTTTGTGCAAATTTAACTCCAAAGAATTGTTATAGTAATTCCAAAAAGCAAAAACAGCTTAAAGAATTTTCGCTTTTTAAACTACAAAAAACCGAAAATAACTACATCAAAGACGTAAAAGTGAAACAGAAATCGTGTACTTGGGAAAAAGCAAAAATGGCAATGGCAGATTTAAATTTTCACAAATACGTTTGAAAATATTGGAAAAAATATAAAAAGTGTTTTAGACCTAGAGCAAATCAACATCGTAATTATGCTCCATTTAAAAAAAAATAGTAAATAAATTCGATGCTCAAGGATCTACATCTGAAATCTGAAAAGCCGGAAAAACAAAATATTTTGATCAAAAATATAAACATTTTTACTTCCCTTTTTTTCGCCAATGACTCAAATTAGTTTCAAAACATTGGCTTTTCATTTATATTTATACATATATTTTTTTTGTCTGCCTAAACAGTTGTCTATGTTTTTGATTTGAAAGTAACTTATGTTCGAT
>CABFKP010030724.1:0-16822 GCA_901779475.1 Panagrolaimus davidi
GTAATAAAAAAATAAAGATTTTCCGTCATTGATCATTGACAAAAGATACTTCAACAGTTGCTTGTGGTTGTACATTTTTCTGAAAAATAACAAATATTTATTATGTGTTATTACAAATTGTCCTTAAAAACTTACAACAATAAATTCATAAAATTTAACAGTAGCAATATATCCTTTGATGCTTCGTAACGTCAAATATGAAAACTTTTGTTTTCTTTCAATTAATGGTAGTAAATTTTCAGTTTTTGAAGAAAAACTGCCAGAATCAGAGATGCTAAAAAAACGAATGGTTTCCATTAAAAAATAATCATGTTTTTCGGGCATTTTTAAAATTATGTGATAAGGCAAAGAAAAAATTGACTTACAATAAATAGTATGTTTGTGGGATGCATGAAAGGATATCTTCAAAATAAGCAACCGTGTCATCAGAAAAATAAATTTTTGTATTCGATAAATATAAAACTTCCGTGTATTTTACCATTTTTTTAAAATTGTTAAATGACAAATTTGGTAACCGAGAGATGTCGCATTCTGTAAAACATGGAAGAATATTATCTGGTATTATACTTGTGCTTAAAAGGTATAACTTCTTAATTAAAATAAATTTTTTGTTGACATTATTGAATTCTTCGAGGGTCCAAATTTTTCCATCTAAATCAAAGATGGAAATATTTTGATTGCGCCAAAAATGTTGTTTATTGGCGTCATCAACACTTCTTAACTCGTCCGCAATAACTGGTCGAAATTTTATAAAGAAGAATTTGCAGCTCTGATATAATTTCCATACAATATCTGCGCTAACATTCTTAAAAATGTGTTCCATTATAGATGGAAAAAAGGGAAAACTTTGTTGTAAATATTTTTTATCAACAGCCATAGTTAAATGAACGATTTTATAAAACACTAATGCCGTTAATCACAGACAAGTTTGTCAATGCTCAAAAAAAAAGAAGAAAAATATGGTTTTTTGGCGCCAAAAAAACTCATCCAGGCCTTGCATGGGAGGGTAAAAATAGACGAATTTGTTTATAACGCAGTAAAATAGAAAAAAAGAAAGAGAGAGAGAGTGGGATATCCCTCTTTTTACCCTCCTAGTTTGTGCATTTGCAATGCCGGGATGTGTGTAAGATTTATTTAAACTCATAACTTTCTCATGAACCCCCTTCATTTGTCACTTTAAAATCAATACTATATCTCCTACACATGGTCAAAATGACCTCAATGTTTTTTTTTTTAAGTTTTTCCAACGTGATTAATGATAAAAATTTTTTAATTTTTTTTAAAACAAGAACAATGAGGCTTTTTTAATTTAATAGTTTTACCGTTGAATGGTTGTTGAATTCTTTAAGGAAAAATGATAAAGTTTATCAGAATCTACATGGTGATAGAGCTGTTAAAGATGTAAGTTTTATTTTTTGGGTTAAAAATTTTATGAGTCATTTTTGTTGTTGGCGTTTTGTTCTCAATGTGTTAAAATTTAATTTTTTTTAATTTTTAGGTAACCGCTTATGATGTCTCTGGTGGAAAAGGTTTTGTATCACAAGTCCTTCGATGCACTGTTACATTTGTTGATTCTGACACTTCTCCAAAGACGTTTATCACACAATTTTAAAAATTCCTGGTATGGAATGTATGAATGAAGCAAAAGAAAAATATGATTTTAATTTTGATAATTTTGAAAAAGCAACAAACAAAGACAAATACACATTTATGACAGAAATTCAAAAATTTGAATGTGATTTTTATAAAAATCTCACAGCCATCAAAATTTTAAAAATGAAAAAAAGAAGATATAATTTTATCAAATTTTGTTGGATTAATTGTGTTTTGGTTTATTTTAAATACGTATAAATATCGTTATTTCAAAATGTTCCTATTTTGTGAACGCTGGAAATTTTAATTTGTGTTCTTCTTTCTTTTTTTTTGAATCTTGAGGGGAGAACATTATTACAGATTTTTTATTACCCTATTAGAAGGTAGTTATTAGTGGTAAACAAAGTTTGGTAATATCTTATACAGTTTCGAAGTTATAAGTATTTGAAAAAATGTTCTTATTTTTTGAGCGCTGCTGTATACCATAACTTTGATAAATAAAACTACCGAAAAAGTTTTGACAAAAAACAACTTTATATCCTTTGTCAACCAAAATTTAATTATAAATATTATTGACCTTAAGGAAATTTTGAAATTTTTTCATTCACAAAATCAACCGTTCATTTGCACTATTCTTTTGAATTTGCAATACAAACTCAATGATTTTTTGCTAATTGTGGAACAAAAATGTGAGGGGGTGCAAAACTGCAGAAGTGTCGACCTTTAATTGATAAAAAAGTAATCAATTTTTTCTTTGAAGCAATAAAACATAAAACAATATGACCTTCAAGCTTGTAAACAACAGGACACCCGCTTTTGAAATCTGATTGTTTAAAGAATAAAGGTCGAATGATCACCATTTGTCGGCCACCTTGTTGGTCTCTGGAAAGCCGCATAGTTCTTTAAAAAAACATATTTTTTGAATAAAAATCTTTTTAAATAAATCTGCCATATTTCATAATAAAAAATGCTCAAGTTAAAATTAAATGATTTTGAAGTAGAAAAAATTAATTTCTTTGGTGGTTTTTTTTCCTCAATATGCTGTTGTAAAAAAGAAGCACCAAACTACATTTTTTTTCTTTGTTCCTTTTCTTTCCTCTCTATCTTTTTTCTGCTCTGGTTTTGATCGCAATCGTGAAATTGGAAATCAACGATAAATGGAGTTGAAAACTTGATTTTTTTATTTCAAAATATTATGAAATCATCAACGATAAAGGGAGGAAATGTTTTTTGTCACATTTAAAATCGTATAAAAAGAATTGGAAATTCAAAGAAACCCATTAATTTTGTTAATTATTGCTCCAGTGCCGCAACTTCAAAAAAATTAAAGGGGGTGTCCCGGGGCTTCATGGGGGTGTCCTTCCTTATAAATTTCAGAAAAAAATTTATTTTACCTAGTATGAATTTAAATTTTGTATGGAAATTTGAACTTTAATGGGGGTGTCCGGACACCCGCGACACCCCCCAAGTTGCGGGCCTGTATTGCTCAAATTTAACTGATACTTTCTTTTTCAGTCATGAATTTCAATACTGACACAAATAATGTTCCTTCAACTTCAACTTTTACATCTGACTCCGTTTTAAAATATAAACCATCATTCAAATTAATTTTTACAGTTCCTCCCCATCAACAATATCCTGCCGATGTTTACAGATATTTAAAAAAGAATGTTGCCCCGAAAATGGTACTTAAATTAATGCAAGTATGCAAATATTTTCAATATCAAAGTTTTCCATATTATATTATTCAACATTTTAATGTTACCAACACTGAGGCATCCTTTTATAATAAATGGATGTATAATAGGGGAAAATATTTTCCTGATTTGAGGTCTCACCAAACATTAAAATTTAATGATTTACCAGATAATTTATGGATAGCTGGTACTCTTAAAATCGAAACACTGCCAATTTCTTATTTAATTCCAAAAATTGCACATTGTGATATTTATAATTTATGGTTGAAATTTCAAAATATAACATTAAATGAATTTCAAATTTTGACTGCTGCTAAAAATATAACAACTATTGTTTTGACTGAAACGTTTATTGATAATGGCAAAGGAAACCTAATATCTTTTGAAGAACTACTTGAATGTCTTCCATTTGTTTGGGGAATAAACATGTAAGATTTATCATGGTTTTTGAATGCCTAGCTTAGCTCATTATTATCTAATTAAAAACCCGGGATTTGTTCGGCAGACCGTCTAAAATTTACAATTATACGAATCTCAGAAACTAATAACTAATCTGGCCCTGAGGCCTAAGCAAGAAAAAAAAATTCGAAGACCATGCGTTTGATTTTTGCTGCTACTCCCTTTCTACGGCATTGCCTGTCTGGTAGTGCTGTATCTGAATGCTAGTTCTAGAGCAAAAGTCGCATATTTTTCAACGTTTATAAAATAGCCTCTAAGCTACTGCAAAAGCCCTTTTAGTTTACTGGAATGGCCTCCATTAAGCTGGAATTGAATAAAAAATATTTATATTTGATAAATGTGATTGTTGGATATTAAGAAAATGTTTCCCGTCTATAATTTTTTATTTCAAACACATTTTCTTAACATCTAACAATTACTTTTATCAATTATAAACGGTGTTTTTTGCAGTTCCAGCTTACAGGAGGCTATTCCAGTTAACTGGAAGAATTTTCCAGTAGCTGAGAAGCCTATAATAAAATAGCAAATTATTTTTAGTCAAAAATATGTCCCATCAATTGAAAGCCTAGAAGCTGTAGAAAAGTTTAACTTTAAACAATTACGCTGTTTGTATTTTTCTGATGTTTCAATGGATTTTGATTTTGTAAAATATATGGATTTTATTCGTGTAAGTAATTTGTTTATTTAACAACCATGAGTTTTCCAATCTTTTTTACTGCTATAGTAAAATAAAAGATATTTACGTTCGTTGCTTACTTTCATCAAAAAAATGTACTTTAATAGTCGACCATGGCGGAGAGGGAAAGATTTAGTTTATCTTTTATTCTAACTTTTTTATCATAATTTTATTTTACAATGTCGGATATGAGCTTTTTCCGACATCTGAATTTGGAAAACCTTTTTGCCCGGAAAATAAAAATAAATTTCTGGGAAATTTCTTTTGTTTTATATTGCAAATTAGGCAAATCTAATTTGCAATGTTTACTTAGTTTAGTAAACCTGCACTTCCCAAATTATAACTAGGAAAAACCAAGATGGCATCTGAAACAGATCTTTTGTAAACGTAACGACTTCTGCAATTTTATCATGTCTTTTCATTGTTAAAATTGTTGGTCCTAGGTGGAATAATTTTTTAAATTTCTTCTATAATTAGTTTTAAATTTGATAAACGAAAAATTTTTATGGTGTTTTAGAGGCAATATTTCATTGGAGATCATAAAAGGACAGTTTATACCATAGACTTTGATGATAATATATCTCCCGAATATACAAAAAAACTTCAATCCATTGTTGATAAAGTCCTTAATAAAGGAATATATAAAACGGAATATGGACATGTACATATCAATTTTCCAAATATGAAAAAAGAATCAGAAGACGCAATGGAGGGATATTGTGAAATGGATCCAAATAGTCATTGGTGATCAGATACAAATTTAATGTTGCAGAAATATTCAAATACTAGTCCAATAAAAATAAATAAGAACTTGACAAAACGAACCATTTTTCCCTGATATATAAAACTTGTTCAAAACTTGTGATATAAGGTTTAAATTGTAAATTTAATTTATTTTCAAATGACCTTTTAAATTGTATTTTTTTTTACTTTTTCAGATCTTTTTCACGACGAAGCTCCAAAGTGTAAATTGTTTTACAAAATTGCATGATTCTTTTTTGTAAATAATTTTATACAAAACATTATTATAAATTTTTATTCGAAAAAATATTGTGACAAAAACAACATTTTCCTTATTATTAATGCATTTCATTGCACAAGTTGGAAATGTAATTACAAACATTTTTGGCCTTTTTAATTTAATAACATCAGTTTTTCCTTTAATACCACGTTAAAAAATATAACATTATTTATTTAATTTTTCAAAACTTTCTGTTTTCTAAAAATGTTCATTGAATATTCAAAACACTTGTAATATTTAAATCAAATACTTTGCGTTCGTAAATATTTAAAAATGCATTCAAATATTTACATTTATTAAAACAGAGCTTTTTCTGTGCACATTTTTTTAAAAGAGTAATAAAAAAAATTTTCTGTCGAAGGAAAAGACATCGGTGAAAATCACTTTTGGTATTTTTTATGGCAAAAAATAAACACGAAAAAATTTCTTTTTTTATGAATAAATTTAACTTGAGATGAGACAAATGGCTGAAATGTTTGGTATGTAATTAAAAACTAAAGTTAAAAAGATATTTTCTCACATAGGAATTTCTATGCAAAAACTGTTGTATCATTTAGAAAATGAACGTGTGTAAAATCTTATCCCAAGAATTTTCTAAATGACAAATAATAAAACAAACTAGCTTTTTAAATAATGATGCTTTCATCTGTTTGATTTTTTTCATTTTAAAACATTATAGTAGTTTTTGTTTAATTTTTGTAAAACAGTTTTTATATTTAAAAAACACTTTTTTAGATTAAAATATTCAAAAGCTCTTTTTTAAATACAAAGAATAAAACAGTGATTTTCCAATGTTCTTTTTTTAAGACGGAAAAATGGCGCATTTGTCTGTCAAAAGAAAAAAGAAAAATGTTTTTAATGTTCAAAAAAATAAAATAGACACAAAAAAAGTAACATTCGTTTTTGTTCCTTTTTATTAAATGCCGCTTTTACGAAATTCTTCATACAATTTTTCTATTGAGAAAAATCGGTTTTTTTTGAATGTTTTTTATTTCAGTCTTTACTAATATTTTTAAATTCAATAGTTTAATTTTTTTTATGTTTTACAAAACTCTTTTTTTTGTTAAAACTGAAAATAACTCAGAGTCCATTTCTACTTTTAAGAAAATAGAAAATTTTCTAAAAAGTCATGTAAAAGAAACAACATAAACATTTTCTTCCATAAATCATGTAATATCTGTATTATATTTTCAAAACACATCTGCTCCTACCGTTTTAAGTATTAATAATTCAGCTTCTTTTCAAAAAAAAAACTTTTTGCAGAATTATTTTTCACTTTTCGATTGATAAAAATCAATCTGCAACAACAAATTTGTTAACAAATACACACATTTTTTTTAAATCAAAGATAATTTGTATTGTCTTTAATAATGCATATATTTTTTTAAACTGTAATATAAAATTTTTTTTTAAAAAATATTAAAAACTTGTAACAAAAATATTCAAAAAACATAATAAGAGAATTATTTAACTAAAATGAAACTATGATATTTCAAACTTAAAATGCCAAGGAATGTTGCGAAACATTTGTCGAACCATTCTCTCTTTTCATTGAAAGTGTCAAATTGATTTTTTGTATAAAAACGCAAAAAAAATCATATATTTTATAAAATACGATTTTTACAAGAAACAAAATATTGGTAAACTTATTCTGTTTTATAAATGACTGAATCCGAGATTCTAAAATTAATAAAAAAATCAAGTATTTTAATGAAATTGATCTTTATTAGATTATATAAATTCTAGAAAATCACAGAGAGAAGGATTGTAACTTGTAATTTTTACATTTGCATCGCGAAAGTTTTGAAGGATTTTATAAAAAAAATTTTAAAATGAAAACGAAATGAACGAACCGTATTTTTTAATTAATGCGCTCTTGGCTATTTATTAATAAAAAATTATCACTGTTATTAACAATCGTTTTACTTTTGATAACATTTCCTTATTTATTGGAATACGTTTATTATTTATTAAAAATTCAAAAAATATTTTTTTGACGCATTTACGAATTGTTTCATTATTTTTCTGCAAAGGTTTCGTAAAAATGCATCGATATTTGCCTGAGAAAAAAGATATTTTTTCGTTCGATTAAATCTAGACGTAAACAAAAAAATAGGAACAACATTGGTTTGTTTTCGCAAATGCTATTTTTACGAAATCGTTTAACGCTTTTTATTTCTTTTTTCTTTGCTAGAAAAGGTCACTTTGTTTAAGAAAAATTTTAACAAATGTTATATTCTTACAATGACACAACAATTTTACAATCAACAACAATCTAATCATGTCATTACTTATTTTTTAAAACTAATATATCAAGGCATTTTTGAAAAAGGAAAAAATAATCATGTGTTATAAAAAAATGTTTTGAAAAAACCTTTTAGCAGTTTCGCCTGATTTTTAAACACTTTTGATGGGGATGTTCAAAATGAACAAACTTTTGGAAAAATATAAATTTTAAAAAGCATGGTTTTCATAATTCTAGTTAAAAAATTAGCTTAAACAAAGTTTTAAATTTAATTGATTTTTACAAATATTATAAAAAGCAACAAATTTTTCGATAACTTTAATAGAGATTTAAAAAAACACATGTTTGTTTTTGAATTTGTATCATTGGCATTAAATGAATCTCATTCAAATGATAATCAAATTTATAAAACGCGTAACTTTGTTTTTAAATAAAAAACAATTTTCCCTTTTTCCAGAACAAACAATCTTTGGCAGACATTGGATTTCATTTGAAAAAATATTTATCAAAGAACGTTTCCCTATTTATTAATGCTTCAAATACATGTGTTCCATGATGAGAAAAAAAAGTTTTTGAATATTTAAAAACGATACATTTGCTTTTTAAATATGAAAAAAAACTGTCGAAAATAAACAATCAAAAATATTTAACACTGAATAAATTCCAAATAAGCTCAAAGAATCAATGAAGAAAAAACCACCATTTATGAAAATTGAATATATTTTTAAATTATACACCAGTTTAATCTTGTAGGATTATTTCAATTCATACCATATAAACAAAAACAGGACAAAACAAACAATCATGTATAAAAAGTTTTTTTTTCAAAAAATATTGTGACAAAAACATGTTTTCATTTTTCTTAATGAATTTTTTAACAATGGTTTATAATAATGTTACAAAAATTATTGGCCAGTTTTATTTTAATTACACAAGTTATACGTTAATTCTACACTAAAAATTATTTCGTTATTTTTTTAAAAGTTCAAAAAATTTTTTGTGCATTTTAAACATTTAAACGCTGCTTTTTTAATTTTCCTTTTTTAAAATTAAAAGAACAGCTGTCAAAAACCTTTTTTGCAATTTTTTGCGGCAAAAAGCAAATACACGTAAAAATAACAAAGTTCATTTTATTTTCTCTGTGTCTTTGTTTTATACAAATGACAGTCGAAAAACACATTTTCTTTCTTTCCATTTTTAATATAAGAAAACTGTGGAAATTTTGCATATTCTTTTTATCGCAAAAACGACGATTTGTGAGCACCTGCAGCTCACAGTGAGCATTGGTTTATATTACTTAAACATTTATTCTTCTTGTTTTCATTTTTAAAAATTTCATATATAAAAAGAGATGGCATTGCATCAAAGGAATATTCATCTTTAAAAAGGAATGTTCTTCTGTACTTTTTTTTCATTGTAAAATTTACATCATTTGAAAAAGATAAGAGCATGCACATACATACACTTCATAAATCGCTGTTTTTTCAGACACTTTTTTTGCAAGAGAAAAAAAAGCATTACACAAAATAGACTTTTAAAAGAAGAAAAACGCATTTTGTTGATTTATTTTTTTTTGATGATGCTTTTATTTTGAAACGATTTTTAGTGCCTTCTTTTGCGCTTAAAAAATCTTTGAATATTTTATTTTTTAAATAAAAACAAAACATCGTAATCCATGTTTAAAATGCAACAAAAGTGGAGAAAAAAATAGATGATTGAAACAGTTAATATAAAAATCAAAAAAATGGACGATTGTCAATGTTTAATCATTAATTAAAAAAGTTTACATGATAATATTTACAAATGATTTTGTAAATATATTTTTATTTGAAATAATATTATTCAAAAACTGTCGACTGTCAATAAAAATATAGCAACTGCAATACAAAATTTATGAAAATAAAACAGACAAATTTTAATTCATTATTTTTGAGACAGTAAAATGAGAAAAAGTATTAGGTAAAATATTTGTAATATTTCTTTCAATAAATATTTATTTTTTCTATTGTCCGGTGACAAAAAAAGATAGATGTCAATTGCTATACTAATTGCCAAAAGAACAAGAACAAATCGTTATTTAAAATATAAAAGGCATTGTTATGTAATATTTTCGTTATGTTTAAAGAAGAGAAAAGTATAACAACAAAATTTGCGAAAAAATATTTACATCCAATCTTGTTTGATTTTAAAAACACCGAAAAGGAAAAAGCAACCGTATGAAATTTTTTGAATGTTTCAGTACGTTTATAAAAGTAATGTTTTAAGTTGACTTTTCTGCCATCAACCCAACAATAAGATAAAGAACAGACAAATTAATAAAAATACAAAAGCATAAAAGTATCGTAATACAATGGGCTATTTTTAATTGAGGAATTTTAAATGGACATAGCTTATAATTTATTTTAGAAATAAACACAAACAATTAATAGCTTTCAAAATCATGACAACATAATTGACTATAAACAACGTATATTCCGGCACTTGCATCACTATTGTAAAAACAATTATTTTTCTTTGTAAATGGCATTCCTTCTTCCATTAAAGTTAAATCCCCTCGAAAAATGATTCGGCCGAGTTTTGCCGTCTTATTAAATGGCACATCAGGAAAATTTGGATCTCCAATATTGTAATTATGAAATCGAACGGTTAACAAAATTTTCATATCTCCGTCTGGGATGGCATAAGTGCAATTTAAATTTGGGAGATTTAAGCTGAAAAATTGTTTTCTTTGGTATAATTGCTGATAAAACTTACTCATTACAGTAACCAAAAGTGTCATCATTTCCGTTAATTTTGTACGAAATTCCATAATGTGCTGGAGCAGTTACACTTCCAGTTGTTGTAATTTGGGTTTTAGAAATATTGTAATACATATCTGAAGAAGCAACAATACTGTAATTATCTGATGCATTGTAATAAATGGATTGGGATTTGAGTTGTTTGCATTTGGGTACGGAAGTATTTGTTGTTTCAGGAATCAAGAAAAATGATAAACAACAAATATTTTGTAAAGCATCAAAATTTGATGTGAAACATGGTTTTTCTTTGCTAAAAAGTCCTGCAAAAGCAGGTGAAAAACTATATTCATCAATGACCCCGTCGAACATTGACACAGGAGTACCATGTAACCAGACAAGAAGGGTGACAGACGAATTGTTTTCAACAGTTGTATTTATTCCATCGGCATACATTGGAAAAATTACGTCTTTGTGATCGTAATCTCGGTAATTAATCCCAATAGCGGTAGCCACAGGATTAATTGAACCAAAAAAAAAATTCGTAAAAAACCAGTTGTACTCTGAAGTTCAGCAACTGCGGATACTGAGAAATTTTTTTCGTTCATTTGAATAAACACATTTGATGATATTTTGTTACAGCCGAACAATTCGCCAGATACCGACGGTGTTGAAAAAATTGTGAAACAAAAACCAATAAAAAGCAACAACTTCATTTTTAAAAAAAATCAAAAGTAATAATGATAAATTTTGGTGCAAAATTGCTGCATTTTATATCAATCAAAACAAACGGTCAATCTTTGAAGTGATAAACTTTTATTTCTGAAAAAAGATAAGATTATATCTGAGGAGGCAAAAATAAGTGGCGATATTTCGGTAAAACAATAAAGGTGTGGTTGTGATGAAGCCACGTTTTGTATCTATTTTGAACTTGAGGAAAGCAAATTTATTCTAACCTAATAAAAATAGTGCAGCACTTCTTATTTAAATAAATATTTATCTAAGATTTTTTGTAAAAACTCTTAAAGAACACTATAATTTATTGTTACAAGGAATTTAAATACATTTAACTTGTTTCTGTAATTCGTTTAAGGACTTTTAACAAAATAGTTTACATTGATATTATTTTTTATAATGGACAAAAGATTCGTAAAAAACAATATTAATTAATTGTTTAATAATGAAAACTTTGATTCAAAATAGAAGATTTTAAAAAAATGTTTGTTACGCCGATAGACTCTAGCATTTAAAAAATTAAAAGTTTTAATAGCAGATTTTAAAAGAAATTTTACATAAAATTTATAACGTTTTTTTACTAGCAAAAACAGCTTTTTTCGTATAAACTGCAAAAAAATCAAAGAGTGAATGGTTGCATTTTGTCATTTAAAAGTTACACAATTAAGATGTTAAACAATTTATTAAAAAAAATTGTATGAAAAAGAATTTGGATTTTTGTGGATCATTTCTATTGATACACATTTTTTGAAGAAGTACTTTGCAGATACGATGAATTAATTAATTATATAAGTTATACGTTAATTCTGCATTTAAAAATATTTCGTTATTTTTTTATTTTTTTAAATATTCAAAATTTTCTTTCTTCTGTACATTTCAAAATTTTTGAAAGCTGCCCTTTCAATGCTCTTTTTTTATGAAATAGTCCAAATGTCTGTCAAAAACATTTATTACAATTTTTTGCTGTAAAAAGAAGACACACATAAAAAAAAACAAGGTTCATTTTATTTTCCGTGTGTCTTTGTTTTATACAAATGTCAGTCGAAAAACACATTTTCTTCTTTTCAATTTTTAATACAAGAAAAGAGTGGAATTTTTTTATCGCAAAAACGACGATTTCTGAGCATGTGCAGTTCACTGTTTCCGTAAATAGTGTTTTTATCTCTTTTACAAAATAAAGTACAAAAGTCTAAAATGTACTATTTTGAATATTTAATTTTTTTTACTATCACTGATTCAAGTTGTGTACAACATATACATAATTAAGTGAAAAAATAAAATGAATTTTTTTTCATGTAATGAAAGCTCTTGAAGAACCATTATTAATTTTATTAAAAACACATTTTTTACATTTTTTTAAATCTAATTTTGAAAATTTTTTAATTGCATCATAAAATAGTTAACTTATTTTAGTTTGCACCTTTTTTTAAAGCATGAAACAAATATGTATCGGTTAAAATATTTTCAAGGTTTAAAAAGGTGATGCGAAAATGCAGCAGTTGAATCATTTCACTGAACACCTTTTACATTATGTTACTATAACTTGAAAATAATATTTTAAACTCTTTGTTGAAAATGTTCAAACATGATTGGAGGATTATCGATATTTTTATGTTATTTATTATTTGTATCATTTTTTTCCTCACCTTTTTTGTAGTTTTTTAAACCTGTTTTAAGACTGTTTTTATTAAAAACAAAAAAAATATTCAAAGTTTTGTTTAATGCAAAAAACTAAAAACATATTTTGAAATAAAAGTTCAACGAAAAGCGTCCTTCTTCTTTAAAGAAAATATATCGATTTTGTGTAATTCGTTGTTTCTCTCTGGCAAAAAATGTCAAAGCAGAAAAAAAGTGATTTGAAAAAAATGTTTTACTTTTGCTTTTGTTCACAACGGATGCAGTTTTCACGTTGAAAAAAAGAAAGAGAAATAATTCCTGTAAAATATTGACTTTTTTTCTAATGAAATAAGTTTACATGATTGTTTTTGACATTTTCAAAAAATTAATTCGATTTTTGTAAAAAATGGTTTTTGTAGAACGATAGAAAAATTTAAAACAATTTAAAATTTTTGATTCAATAAAGCTTCGGTTACATTTTTGTAACCCAATTTTGGAATTAAGAAAAATCTTTAAAAAAAACATAAAATGTAAAATAAAATTGTATGTTTTAGAAATTCTTTGTTAATAGTATTAATTAAATCTTTATTTTAATAATGAAGCTTTAGAAATTATCAATTTTTTAAAACAAAATTTTCTCCTTTTTTTGTACTGCTTTTAAATTAGGTACAAATAAATATTCAAAACACTTTATAAATTAAAAAATCTGTCTTTTCCATTCCTTTTTTGTTATTTTTAAACCAATTTTAAGACAAAAATAGGTTTTTATTTAAATAAATGAAAAATTCAAAGATTTCTTTAATGCAAAAAAAAATACTAAAAAAGTTTTTGAAAAAAGCATTGTTTAAAAAAGCATCAACAAAAATCGTCCGATTTCTTTAATAAAACCATCGATTTTGTGTAATGCATTTTTTTCTCGTGGAAAAAACAGCGATTTTGAAAATGTGTTATATTTTTGTTTTTCAATGGGTGCATTTTTTATAATGGAAAAAATACATCGAAATATTCCTGAAAAATATTGGCTTTTTTCCTATCTGTCTTTATTTGTATTTAATCTCATTGGTTTTTTTCTTTAAAAGGCAGTGCCGTGTATTGCATTATAAATTGAAACTTAATCACGTTATTTCTGTTTAAAACTACATTAATTTTGTAATTTATTTGTCGGTAAATTTTTAACTACAGAAAAATCTTTAAAAAAACATAAAATGTAAAATAAAATCATATTTTATAGAAATTCGTTGTTAATAATATTAATTAAATCTTTATTTTAAAAATGAATAATATCGTTAAGCAGTTTTAATTTTTTAAAACTTTTCCTTTTTTTACTGGTTTTAAATTAAAAAACATTGTTTAGTATTTTTTTTAATTAGATAAAATATTCAAAGATTACTTTAAAGCAAAAAAAAAGATGAAAAATGCAACAACGTTGATTCATCTCAAAAATAAATAAAAAAGAGCCCGATAAAAGTGCAAAAAAATATTCCCATAAAAAATTTAAGGGCGTAAAACTTTTGCATTGCATATTTTTTGCAAAAGAGAAAAAAATACGACACATCGTTCGTTTTCAATCGAAAAAATGAATCGTCTGAAATAAAAAAGAACTTTTTGTTTCAAACTGATGTAAATAATTTTTGAATGTTTTAAAAAAATTGTAAGAAAAAAGAAAATTGCACATATACTTTTACCTAGAAAATGAATTAAATTAATTTAAAGGGAAAAAAAGAAGAAATTAACCAAAACAAACCTCTGTGTCATTTTAGGTCTCCATTGCATTTAAAACTATTCACAGAAAACTTTTATCAACAAAAAAAGAATTGACAGTGATAAAAAACAATACATTTTTTGCCGTAGAAGTGAAAATAAAAAACAGAGTTAAATGATTATTTTAACACTGGATTAATCAAAAGGCATTTGCATTGAGTTTTAATTATTTGTCATTGACCGCCCCAAATTCAACACTGTCTACTGCCTTGTTTTTGTTAAAAGTTTTTGTCTCTTAATCAAAAGCAACCCCCCCCCCCCGAAAATTTTAAATTAAATCAATAATACCTATAATTAACCTTTAAAAAAATGTTTTTTGTATAAGAAAATCTTGTATATTAGATTTTGTTTATTAAAAAAACCACACTTATATTTTATATTTTTGATATAATAATTAAAAGTGACAAATTATAACCAGACATTTTTTCTCATGATAAATTTGGTTTTTATTGTCATCTGATACTTTTACGAACACAATATTTTCACCTTTCAAAACATTTTAAAACTATTGCAATATTTTATAAAGTTGGACATTCTGAACTTTGGTTGGCAACAAAATTTAAAAAACCAAACTACAATATTTTTTGATCAAAAACTTTATTTTCATAAATGATATTTCTCATCTGACTTTATTATAGTCAAAAAAAAGTATTTCTATAAAAGGTGGTCCATCATTTTTGTTTATAATACGATTAAAATAAATCGTTTTAAAAACCTTTTTTGACATAATAAAAAAAATTGCATGATTGTGATTTGAAACTTCAGTTTTTGAAAAATGATATAAAATGAAGTAATCAAATCAGAAGTTTCATGTTTTTGTGAATATTCATTGATCGCCGATAAAAATGAAAGGGGAAAAGGAAATTTGTGATGTTGTAGATATTTCAAAATCTATTTTTGGCACAAGTTTTACCGTTGAATGGTTGTTGGATTCTTTAAGGAAAAATGATAAAGTTTATCAGAATTTACATGGTGATAGAGTTGTTAAAGATGTAAGTTTTATTTTTTGGGTTAAAAATTTTATGAGTCATTGTTGCTGTTGGCGTTCTGTTCTCAATGTGTTAAAATTTAATTATTAGGTAACCGCTTATGATGTCTCTGGTGGAAAAGGTTTTGTATCACAAGTCCTTCGATGCACTGTTACGTTTGTTGATTCTGACACTTCTGCCAAAGAAGTCTATCACACAATTCTAAAAATTCCTGGTATGGAATGTTTAAATGAAGCAAAAGAAAAATGTGATTTTGATTTTGACAATTATGAAAAAGCAACAAACAAAGACAAATATACATTTATGACAGAAATTCATAAATTTGAATGTGATTTTTATAAAAATCTTACAACAATCATTGATGTTCCATGTCCGAAAGTTTTTAAAACTCGTGAATGGATTTTAAAGAAGCAAGAAGGTGTCATACATATGGAAGATTTAACTTTACGTGGAAAAACGTTATCATTTTTTGAAAATATTAATTTAACTCAAGTTAAATGTATTATTCGACATTTAGCGCATATGCATAAAAATATTCTTTCAATTGATCCTGAAATTTGGCATGGCAAATATGTTAAAACTCAAGAAGCTTTAGCAGATTGTGCACAATTGTTTGCTCCAATGGAAGCACCATTTTTGAAAAAATCTAAAAGAGAAGGTAAGTCATATATGGCCTTGAGATTAAAATATCTTTTTCTGATAAACTAAAATCGAAATTTTTGACAAAATCGATATTTATCAGCAGAGTTAATCACGAGTAGATAAATTTGTCAGTCTAAATAGACATCATCTGCTACTTGAGATAAAACAAGTTGCTTTTTTGGGTTATTTAAAATATCATGTGGTTTTAAGCTCATTTTTGTAAGCTATATTACGCTTTTTATCATTTAAAAATATCAAAATTGCTGTAGTCAAAGCATATCCACGCGTGGTGCACCTAGGTGGACAGCTTTGACTACTCGTGCTGAGCTCTGATGTAATTATTTCAATAAAATTTCAAAAAGTAGTGTAAAGTTGTTAAAAAAAATTGCTCAATTTTGAATTACGACAAAAATTAAAAATTGTAATTTTTTTTGAAATCGAAACTAAGCAGAGTCCTGACCAAATATCTCTATAAATATATTTAAACAAAAAAAATTCAGATGTATTAATTCCAATAATGGACAAATTACGCAAATTTTATATGAATCGAGATTTTGCAATTTATTCAACAAAACAAGCACATTTGGATTTGGGAATGAAATCTGTTATTGTGCATGGGGATATGCATTCTGGAAATATTATGTGGGCCATC
>CABFKP010030799.1:0-16803 GCA_901779475.1 Panagrolaimus davidi
TCTAATTAAATTCAATTAAAATAAATTTGAGAATTTATAAAAAAATTAAATCTGTTTTTTCGTGGTAAGAATCGTCGCGACTTATAGTGACCGGGTAAACCCGGATTTTTTTTGCTTTTTTTTCAACTTTGAACTGCTAAAAAAGATTAAAAACAACTCATGAAAAAAAATAAGCTTAAAAAATGTTTTCTGTTTGATAATTTTTTCAATTTATTTTATATTTTGAGAAAATTTTACATTTCCTAAAAAAGGCCCCAAAAATTCATAAAAATCAATATGATTTTTATTAGATAACAAACTTGCGGGCAAAATTTTTCATTCCCGGCCCGGCCCGCACGGTGAAGAGAAAACCCTAGTTTCAACACGAACCCGTTAATTTCCGAAGTTTCACAATTATCGGCAACATTTTCGAAAATGGTAATTTTAATTATTATTTTTAGATTGCAATAACACAGAAGTTATGTTTAATTCCATCAATTCTTGATTATTTCGAAAAAGTTGCGTATTTACCGGGAATTCTTCACAGTTTGTTTTCGTATGCTGTTGTTGTAGAATTTTTGGGGCATACTTTTATTGCTTTTCATTTATTTACTTCACTTTGGTTTCCATTAAAACACGAAAAAATATGGAAAGGTTATTGGTACAAAATTATGCTAATTTGTTTACCATTTTTACATATTTTGTGGAGACTTCACGAAGAAACAATTTTTTTTCGTTTTCCAAATGGTTCAGCTGGTGCATTTTATATTAACAGGAATATTGTTCCTATCGTACTTGCTGCTTCAACGGCAATTTATATTTTTACAACATTTATGGCTGCTATATTTAATGCTTTATCATTTATGAAATTCATTTGCTACAAACAAAAATTTTTTTTACAGTCCGAAAAAGAAAAAAGTTTGTTAAGTAAGTTGAGGGCACAAACTATTGATAAACATGCTTGACTATTTATCGATTTTTTGAAACGTTTTCTGCATTTCATAAATTAAATTCTTTTTTTAGTTATTTCTTTGACAACATTTACAATTCAATTTCTTCGAACTCTAATTATTCTTGGACATTTGATTGTACCAAATAGTGAATTAATTGCAACATTAACAATGACAGCAATTCCATTAATTGCAGATATATTTGTTTGGTCTGGAAGTGTGGCACTTATTTGTACAAGGTATTAAAACGACATTTTTTCAATTTCGATGAAAAATTAAAAAAAAAGGAAAAAAAGTGAAGTTTTAAGCTGCAGACATGAAACTTTCAGAATAGGCTAAAATAAGGTTTCAAAGAATGAAAACCAAATCCGTTTTCGTTCAAAGTGCCTCAGGGGCTTTTTGCAAATTCTCTAAAACTAAAATTTGCATAGTTTTGAAAAAATTTTTTTGTCGTTGCAATATGTTCCCTTAGCCTAGTACTATCTCTTAAAAGTCAAATTACTGAAATTCGGCAAATTTCGATTTGATGACATTTCACTGTTTTTAAACCGCTTTCAATAATTTGACTTTTAAACGATCGAACTAGGCTAAGGGGACATATTGCAACCATAAAAAAACTTTTCAGAATTATGCAAATTTTAGTTTCAGAAAATTTGCATAAAGTCCCTGAGGCACTTTGAACAAAAACTGGTTTGATTTTCGTTCTTTTCAACCGTATTTTAGCCACACCTAAAAGTTTCATGTCTGTATCTTATAATTTAACTTTTTTTCCCTCGAAAATGAAAAAAAAGTATCGTTTTAATAGAAAAATTAATTATATCATTTTTAATTTTCAGCTCAATTACACGCAAAAGCTATCGAACTTTTTATTATCCCTCAAAATATCAACAAATTATTGTCAAAAAAATTTCCATATGGAATAAAAAGACATAAAACATCTTTTATTTCAACATTAAATGACCATCAATAAAGTCTGATTCAAAAATTGAAAAATTTGATCTTACCTAAAAACAAAATTTATTGGAAAAAACCGAAGACTCTTTTGTTCAAAAAGTCTCTGTTGTAAGCTGATCATAAATTTCTTTCATTGATGGTCGACTTTGAGGCTGTAAATCAAAACATCGAAGAATTATATATCTCCAAAGTCGTTCTGGCATTTCTTTTGGTTTTGGCAACTTTTTTCCTTTTTCATAATTGTTTATTATTTCTCGAGGTGAAATAAAGTCAATTGGAATTCGAGAAGATATTGAAAAAATTTGCCAAACTGTTACCGCGAATGCCCAAATATCTGAAGCTTTTGTAGCCTTTGGTTTCGTCTCAGGATTTAAATAATCTTTCAGTAATTCATATGCCGTATGAGTGATTGTACCCTAAATTGTAACTTTAATTGAATTGGAAAATTTTTTTCCCGTACACAATATCGAGCATCCCGATCATGACTAAGATCGATAGCACATCCAAAATCGCTTATTTCAATTTCTTCACCTTCTTCGTCCTTTACCAAAATATTATCAACCTTTAAATCACAATGTAAAATTTCTTTTTCATGCAAATATTTTACAGCGCTTGAAATTTGAATGGAATATCGTAATAATTTGATCCCTTCAATCGTAACCCCATAATCGAGAAAATAATCTGTTAAATTAAATTTTCTCAATGGCATAAAAAGTAAATTTTCAACTGCTAAATGTACACCCAAAGCTGGCAAAATATTTGGATGTGAAACTTTGTCATAAATCTGTAGTTCCTTGTGAATACTCTTTCGTCCTTCTTTTAATGCCATTTTTATGGCAACATTTTGGCCATAGAGTTTTCCCTGAATTTTCTTGTTTTAAATTTTTTTTTGTCTTTTTTACAAGGAAACCGTCTGACATGATTATGGCATTTTTGAAAAAAAGGTATTTCATCGTATTCCCCATATATTTAAGCCTTTTCCTGCAAATTTTCAGCGGCCCATGGGCACTTTTTTATTTTTCATATATACTACATATAGAGTTGATCGCCTGCTACTTAAAACTTCTTATTTAACTTTTTTTATGGCAGATCTCTTTTTTGGTCTGGAAAACATTCCAATAAGCATTTTAAATCAGTCGAGACTATTTACAATGCTAAAGGTCCAAAAAAACCTTTTAAATTTAAATATGGAGTTTAAAGTAGCAGGCGATGAACTCTATATGTAGTATATATGAAAAACAGAAAAGTGCCCATGGGCCGCTGAAAATTTGCAGGAATAAGTTTGAGTATATGGAGAATACGATGAAATACCTATTTTTCAAAAATGCCATTATCATGTCTGACAGTTACCTTGTTAAATTACCTCAAAAACCCTTGAATAATTTCCCCCTCCAATTATTTCACCAAGCTCATAATTTCCATTGTGTATAATTTCCAAGGTATTATAAATCATAGCTTTATTGTACTGCTAAAAAATATATAAATACACAAAAAAAAACAATTTTAAAAAAAACTCATACAAAATTATCTATAGATTTGATATCCGGTTTATGCAAATTCATCAAATTTTCAACATCCTTATTTTTTCGTTTCGGCATTTTTGATTCATTTTTCTTTTTTATGATAAAAGTTAATAAAGATGAAATCAGCAAAATTCCAAAACAAAACGCTATTAAAATTGCAACAATAAAAAACATAATCCAAATAAAATTGTCACTTTTATACATATTAGCTGGTATACTGTAATTAATTTTTTGAGCTTCTGTTATCGCTTCATTTGTTGGAGTTGGAACAATCACAGAACAATATCGATATTTTTTAAATCGAATTCCTTTACTTAAAAATTTTTCATCACATGTTGGAGAACATTCAAATAAATCATCATCATAGAATGGAGATATTTTAAAATGACCCGGAAAACAGCTGGTACAAGTTTTTGGATTTCCACATTGTGAACATGTTTCACATGAACCATCACACGTCAAACTTCCATTCACTGAATGACAATTAACTTCTTTAAAATTTGCTATATTTATTAAATAAACAATCAAAAAAGTCAAAAAGAAAAATTTTTTGAAGTTAAACATGTTGAAAAAATAAAAAATATCAAAATGATTCTTTTTTTTGCGTTTTGTTTGAATAATACTGATTAAGATTTTTTTTTTCAAGTTGTTTTGCAGTTTTAGCTGCAATACAATGGTGATAAGAAAGAAAGATTTTTTTATCATTGAAAAATATTGTGTATGTTAAGCGAAAAAGTTCTTTTTTTCCGGGGGGGGGGGGTGTCGTACTGTAAAATATATATATTTGTGTTTTGAAAAAAGAAAAATAAGCAAAGCAGCAGAAAACTAAGAAAGGAGTGCGAGATAAGCTGCTTGAAAAGTTGGTGATTCAATAAGAAAAAAAGTATCAATATTTTCATAGCTTTTTAAGTCATGTGTATTTTTCAAAGATAAGAAATATTTATTTTTTGACTTAAAAAGGGTCTTTAATTGGAAAATATTGTTGTCAACTTTTATAAAATAAATTTTTCTCGAATATTTAAAAATTCATAGTTTTTATTATCGCAGAAAACTACTATTTCTTCAGTATGGGAAAAAAGATGATTACTTTATTTTTATTGCTATGTTTAGTGCCGATCAATGGAAAAAAGAATGACGTAGTAGACGGAGTAAGTTTAAAACCTATTTTTTCTTATTTTCAACCATTTTTTAAAAATTTTGAACTTAGAAAAAATTTTTTGTCACGAATTTGGCTAATTTTTGGCCCATAAACTAAATCGAGGTCGTAGATCACGAATATGACCACAAAAAAAAGTTCATTTGACCGCACGTTGCGAATGATGTCATGTATGTAAGATGAAAAAATATATTTCATCAAAAAATCACAAAATTATATATCAGATGGATGAGTGTTGATTTTCTGAACATTTTTTGTATTGGGTGTGATCATTTTAGTCCGAATGAAAGCGAATGAGGTCAAATGAACGTTTTCTGAGGTCATGTTTGTGATCTACGACCTCGATTTAGTTTGTGGGCCAAGAATCAGCAACATCCGTGACAAAAAAGTTTTTTCTAAGTTCACAGTTTGGTCGAAAATAAGAAAAAATGGCTTTTAAATCTTAAAAATATAAGCTTAAAAAAACTTCTGTAATTATCATTTTTTTAGTCTTATACAAGACCGGATAAAATACATCATTTGGCAGTATTGAAACAGATCAGTGAAAGAAAATTTGAATATAATTTTCTTGATATGGTTTTTGAAGTAGTTGCTGATTTACCATCAAATATCGTAAGCGTTTTTATGCATAATTTTATTTACAACACATTCTTCGTTTTTTAGGTCGGTCTTAAACCATATTTATTTTGTCCAGAAATCATTTTTACGTTATTTTTGAATGATATTAAGAATAATATGTTTCAATGTGATGCACCTGGATTTACATCGAATACTGTAACTCTTGTTTGTCAAGAACTTAAAAATGTAAAAAGTGTTACATGTCCAGATCGGCATCTACATTTTCCACCTACATTTTTGAAACAACAAAACAATAACGTTGTATTGCAAGCAAACAATAATGATGGAAATAGCAATTTTCTTCCACTTATTAACACTCTTTTGACAATTTTAATAATTATTCCACTTCTTGTTGGTTTAATATACCTTAAACTTAAACCAAAAAGAGTTTTAAATGGTGATCATGAAAGTAATCCTCCTACTCCTCCTCCTTCAGTTGGTTACAATCGACATAATGGTGTAAGCCTTCCATATAATCCGCTACCACAAAACGGAGTTGATGAAACTGAAGAAAACCATAATTCTCCTGCACCAAATACTTTACCAAATGAAACAAATGAAACTCAAAACAACGGAGCATCAGAAACTCTGTTCGGGTTTAGTAAAAATCCCACAAAAAATTCTGTCAATATCTCAGTTAGTGAAGAAAACAATGGCTTTTCAAAAAGCAGAACATCACCAATTACCCTGGACTTCAATGATGATGTAAAATGGAAATCATTACCCTCAATTTTAAAACCGTTAAAATTATCAAATATTGAAAAGCCATCTACTTCAGCTACCCTCTTGTCAAACAAAAAAGAATTGATAGAAAGTGCTTCAACTTCATCCCTTGAAATTTTATCAGATATGGATGATGATGATTGCGTACCAGATGGAAGCCCCACTAATAACGGTGTGCTCTATCGAATGGTAAATATTTCTATAAAATAACGTAAAATAAATAATTTGTTTTTTAAGCTTTCACAAAAATCTTCGGCAAAATCACGAATGTCTAAATTTGGTGGTACTGACTTATTTTCAAAAGTTTTACATTATGTAATTTTTGATAAAAATCATGTAATTGCATTTGATACACAAACTAAAAGTATGTACACAATTTTCAAAATTGTCTATCACCATAGAAATTTTTCAACCAAACGCAGTCCAAATTTGACCACTGAAAGGGTGCAATTATTCGTGTTGAGACCAATTCTGTGTTTGAAAGCATCAAACAAAAAGAGAAATTTTTGTTTTTTGCGCCGCTCTTTTTCATTCTCTCTCTTTTTGTTTGACACGTTCAAACACATAATTGGTCTCAACATGAATGTTTGCACCCTTTTAGTGGTCAACTTTGGACTAGTGTTGGCCATTGACGTCAATTGACCAATCGATATTTTTTTGTTTTTTTGAGTGGAAAAAAAAGGATTTAACTTTTTTTTCATAATTTTTTTAAAAAAAGGTGTAGAATCACTAGTTCTATCACATCGATCCTAAACTTTAGCCGAAAATAAAAAAATTAGCATATTTCCTTAATTGACCGTGTTTGACCGGTCAATTGACTGCTGACCGGTCAATTACGGTCAATTATGCTAATTTTTTTCATTTTCTGGTAAAGTTTAGGATCGATGTGATAGAACTAGTGATTCTACACCCTTTTTTTAAAAAATTATCAAAAAAAAGTTAAATCCCTTTTTTCCACTTAAAAAAACAAAAAAATATCGATTGGTCAATTGACGTCAATTGCCAACACTACTTTGGACTCCAGTTTACAAAATTGTCTATGCCAATAAAAACTAGTCGTTTTCAGAGTTATCAAAATTCCCAGCTGCAGTAGATTACAGCTTTTATCCACCAAAAGTTGGAGTTGATTATGAATCTTCAACAGTTCTAAAACGTATGTTACAACAAAAGTTTTTAACAAAATATAAAAATTAAATTTGTAGCAAATATTACTGAAAATAATCACAAGACATGTTCATTGCCTATAAAAGAATACTACACTTCACATGGAATCCAACAATATTATGTTATTGGAATTGACAAAAAAGAAAGATTAATTGAACCCGAAACTGTTGTAATTGATCTTATTCGAAAAGTTGTGAAATATTTTAATTCAAAGGATACTGTAGCTTTAATTGTTCCAACATATTTTTCTGAAAAACAGAAAAACGCTTTGTTGCATTCAGCACATAGCTCTGACTTTTGGAATCTTGAACTCATTGATGAACAACTTGAATTAGGTTACAGTTTAACAAAAATTGCAAAGAAATATTTTATTTTGGTAAACTGTTATGAAACAAAAGCAATTATTTCTTTGTTTCGAAAAGAAACGGAAAAATGCCAAAAATGTATTGAATTGAATGATATTGAAAAAAGTGGAAAAGACATTGAACAATTTGTTGAAATTGTAAATGGTATGATGAAAGACAGAATGTATTCTGAAATGTGTATATTTGTTTCCCGAAACAAAAATATTTTTACTGCTTTAAGACAATTTTATCTTGAAAATTCAACATTAAAATTAAAGTTTTTCGAAAATCCTGAAGAAACGCTGGTAAAAAAAGAAAGTCCAGATTTATTATGTTTGAAGTTTGAAAATATTACTTTTAACTTGGAAAAAGAAACTAAATTGACAACTGAATCGATGCATCAAAAAGCAAGTTTATGCGAGGATTATGATTTCACATTATGGGTGTAACAGTGAAAAAATGAGATAACATATTTTTTCTTCAATTTTTTATTTCTTAATACTTTTATTAAATTATACGCATAACTAAATGTAAAAAATGTTAAAACAATATAATAAAATTTCTAATCTTTCGCTCAGTATTATTTTCTAAAAAATGGCATGTCTATACAAAGTGCACTTTGTATAGAAACGTGTCCAGCAATGTGCGACTCCAGTGTTCCCCTTCATTTTTTTCCAGCAAAAAGAGAATGCAAGTCATGTATACTGTAAAAATTTAAACTTTTTTTAAACTCTCATTTTTTATTCTATTATATCTAAAATTTTACGGATATTCCAAAAACCCAACTTTTGGACATCTTATTTATACAAAAAATAGGAGAAAATTTCAGTTTTTTACGTTTTTTTGATGGTGATACTTTACACTCGGAAATCTCCGGATTTTGTATTGTGCTTGTCGGATGCAGAATTTTTTCCTGCATCCGATGGTATAAATAAAAGTTTGTCCAGACTTAACCCTCAGGAATTTGCGATGCAAAAATTAAAAATTATGTCTAATTTTGAAAAAGAACGTAAGCTGATTTTAAAAAAGAAACTTGGTTTTATAGTTTCATGTTTAGGAATCATGTAATTCTCCTATACAATCATATGCAGGTTTCTTGGACGCTAACATTAATGATATGGTAGACTCAGATTTTCACTGGTCAAAAATTAAAATATCAAAACACATTTTTCTCAATTTTCATATTGCTTCCGGGATAGTTGCAGCAATTAATTGTTTAATACAAGTTATGTTTTTTAATAAATTCTATTAATTAAAATTAATAAAAAAAATATGTTTTTCTCATCACATGTTTGTATAAAACTTTTCACATCAAAGCATTTTTAATTAATAAATGCACTAAAAGGCAGTAAAAGTGTTCAAGAAAAAGCATGACAAAACCAAGTTACACCAACAAGACAGTAAAATAAAATATAAAAACATAATTTTTAAAATAAATGACGCTTTATTATTAGTTCTTATTTTGTTTGTTTAAAAATTTAATTTTTTAACTTTTTTGTTCCTTTACTTTTTTTTACAAAAATGGCAACCGCCTATTATTTTATTTCTTTAACAACTGTGGAAATAATAATGTATTTATTTCACTTTTCTATTTTTTTATTGCTAATTTTTAAAAGAAATGAAATTTTTCATGGTCCATTTTACAGTATTTTAAGAATTATTTTTGCAGCGGATTTTATACAGTTTTTACATGTAAGTTGCATTTAAATTTTTTCAAAACTTAAATTTTATTCATTTTACTAATTAATGTAATTTTATTAAATGACTAGAGCCGGCGCACTCAATGAGTAATGCTAACTTTTAAAGCATTTGCTATAGGCATCAGGGATGCGCGTAAGTACTTTCAGTTAACACTTTTCCGCAAATTTTTTATCAATATTGAAAAAATAATTGTTTTTTTTTAAATAATACATTTTTGATCTACTTTTTATCATAGCTTATATCTGTCCAAACAGGATTTAAACATACAATTTTATTAAAAAACTAGAGCTCATTTTTGCTCCCGTTTTGGCGGAAGTGAGTGATAAACGGAATTCCGTTAAAAAATGAGAACGGAGGTAAGCTATAATTTTTTAATAAAAGCATATATTTAAATTCTGTTTTGACAGATATAAGCTATGATAAAAAGTAGATCAGAAATGTATTATTTAAAAAAAACAATTATTTTTTCAATATCGAGAAAAATTTTGCGGAAAAGTGTTCCCCGGAAGTACAGCCGCACATCCCTATTAGGCATATATTAAAGGTTTTCCTATTAGGGACTGGTTAAAAACGTAGGTGACGTTTTAATGTTTTTCCAGATGATTATTACACGAAAGCTTTTATTAATTCCATCAATTCTTGATTACTTTCAAAAAATTGCATATTTGCCCGGAATCCTTTTTAACGTTTCTTCATACGCAGTTGTGGTGGAATTTTTTGGACATACTTTTATTGCTTTTCATTTATTTACTTCACTTTGGATTCCTTTAAAACACGAAAGAATATGGAAAGGTCATTGGTATAAAATTATGCTGATTTGTTTACCATTTTTACATATATGTTGGAGATTAAATGCTCCAACCAAAAATATTTATTTGTCAAGCGGCAATTTTGGTTCATCACTTTTCGATCAAGCCACAGCTTCTGTAATTTTTGTTACTTCAACAGTCATTTATATTTTGACAACATTTATGGCAGCTATTTTCAATGCTCTGTCATTTATGAAATTCATTTGTTACAAACATAAATTTTCTTTACAATCAGAAAAAGAAAAAAGTTTGTTGAGTAAGTTTTTTTGGAAAAAGTTTTTCTCCTTAGTTTAGAAAAAGAAAAATAAAGCGATAGTAAACAGAATGTTCGAAAAAAAATTTTTGTCGTTACTATCGCTTTTTTTCGCTGCGGTTTTTGAGAGATAGTAACAACAGAAAATTTGAAAACATTTGTTTTCGTTACTATCCCTTTTTTTCGCTGCGGTTTTTGAGAGATGGTAACAACAAAAAATTTAAAACTTTTATTTTCCTTACTATCGCTTTAATAGTTAAAGTAGGTTTTTGCAATAAAAAAAACATTTTACATTAAGCACTTTTTTAGTCGTTTCCCTGATTACTTTTGCTACCCAATTTCTACGTTCTTCAATTGCAATTTGTAATTGGCTTTTTCCAAATAATGAATTTGTCAAAATTATATTTATAACAGCAACGCCAATAATTGTTGATATATTTGTTTGGTCTGGAAGTGTGTCGTTGTTTTTCACAAGGTATTAAATATTTATTTAAAGAATCTTTTCTATTTTAATTAAAATTTTCAGCTCAATAACGCGCAAAGCTTTCTTTTATTTTATTTTCCCGAAAAAATTAAGAAAAATGTTATTTAAAAAATATTTATCTGGATAAAAGTCTTAAAGAATCTATTCTGTATACTATTAAAAAACATTTTTTGTAATCTAAGGAACATAATTTTTTGCTTTCTATTTGACATCATGAAAATAAAATAATTTTCTTTCCGTACAAAATGTATTTTATAATAATCAATTTTTCAAGGTTTTACTGATAAAAACAAAAGATAAAACATAATTTCAACCTGCTCTATACTGTCTTTTTTGCTTTCTTTCAATCAATTTTACTTTTTTCATTGTTTGAAATGAAAAAAGTTAACTAAAAAAAAGCAAGAGGGAAATAGTGCCTCTTTTGCTCTCTGCTCTCTTTTTTGATTTTTTTCGGTGTTCATTTTTTTGAGGAAAGAAATATAATCTTTACGAAAACTCATAAACTTACCTGGCTGGGAGACTCTTCCGATCATAAAGGGTGGATCTCTAGGGTGAGGCTTGACCATTGCACTTATTCGGATTCAGGCTGACCTCTATGGCTGTCCGAATCGGATACGCCAACAGCTAAATTTTTGGGTGTGGAGGATAGCGTTCGCGCTTCCTCCATCAAAGAATATTTTTTTGTTTCGGGACAAACATTGTGTTTAAAAATCCATCAAAAAGCAGTTTCTATCGATGACATTTTCAATGTCTTCAAAAAAGATAATTTCTTCTAGTTGTTAATATAATAATTTTTTCCCTTTAATGTTTTTTTTTTTAAATATGTTGAATCATAATTTATTAAAAACAAGAATAAAAAATTCAAATTATTACAAAATGGTGAAAAAAATTGTTGTTGTCGTCAAAAAAAGGCAGAGCAGTGAAGATGTTTAGAAAAAGTGGGAAACAATATTATTCATCGCAGCAAAAAGAAAAGGTCAAATTTACTGCTAAACAAAATTTTTTCTGTTTTTCTCATTTATTTTTTCATAAAAAAGAAAATTGTTAGTTGCAAATATAATTTTCTCTTTTTTGTAATAATTTGAATTTTTTAGTTTTTATTTTACAAGAGAATTACGCAAAGTGACTTTCAATTTTTGACTTCAAAAAAAATTAAAAATACGAGACCAAAAACGAATTTTACTTTTACAAGAAACTGATTCATGTGCCGTGCCTGGAACATGAAACAACTTGCCTGCCTTTTTTGCAGTACACTTTTTTTTTGACTTTTTCATTTTTCTCACTTTCGTTTTTTATGCTACCGTTTTTTCGGTTTGCTCTTTTAAAATTTTAATCGCGCTTTTTTCTTTTATTATTGTATTTTTTTTGTATGGTTTAATTACCCAGGTTTGAGGTCTTCAATAAACAATTATCACAAACAGTTGTTCCAACACATTTTATCGTGACCCAAATCATGATATAACGACAATGCTAAAAAAACTAAAGAAAATATAACAAATAAATTTTATTTTGCTTTTTTAATATTGCAGTTAATTTCTCAATATAATCTATTCTTTGGAAAATTCCAACTCAACAAATCAATTTTCTTTTCGGACCTTGTACAAAATATTTAATATTTCCATTATGCGAACCACCAAATGTTGGAGAATAATTATAATTAAGAGTATTTTCCAAATAACTGCTATTTTGACAACTTCCATTCCAACCAGTTTTTTCAACTTTGATAAGAAAGAATGAACAATTTTCAATTTTTTTGGCATCGTATTTTGGAGTAATATAAAAGCTTCCAGAAGAATTTTGAAAAATTTCAATTTGAATTTTTGCCGTAAATGTATTTGGACAAAGTGATTCTCTTAACTCATATTCAATTGTTTCATTTGGACCAAACATATCAATGATAAAAGACGGCGAAAAATCAGTTAAAACTTCTAAAGCAGTATAATTAAGGCTGAATTTTGGTTTAAAGCTTTTAATAAAATTTTCATCACAAAATATCTTTGAGCTTTTTGATTTTGGTTTTGCATATTCAAATGAAGAAGCAATTTCATTTAAGGAAAAATATGAATCTCTTTTTGTTGTATTTATCTTTAACCAATCTCCTCCATATCGAAAACTATTTAATCTTCCGTAAAATGTAAAATTCAAAAATTCTCCATTTACATAAAAGCTTGGAAGGGATTCATTTTTGCTTATTATTGTAGAAATTGTAAAATTAATTATTTGTCCTGGAATTAATTGTTGCTTTAATTTTAAACTTCCAACATCTTTTGCAGTTGAATTAATCAATTCAGCATCAATTTTTGTATTCACAAAATCAATAACAAATTTAAGATCTTTGAAAGTACCAAAATTGTATTTAATCCATACTTTTTTTGTTGTGTTAAATGTTTGGCCAAAGAATGAAATATATTGATCTGGATATATAAAACTGAATACAATATTTTCCAAAATTGGTTTTGTTTCCTTTTTTATTTTTGGCCATAAAATGCTATCAAAATTATTTTCATATTTTATAAGACGGTACATATTTTGTGTAGAATTATTGCACAATGATTGTTTTTCCTTACAATAATAAAAATTTGAATTTAATGAATTTTTATAAACTTCTTTAGCATGTTTAAATGTGTCCAAAATTGCCATTGGTTTCATTTCATCCTAAAAAAATGGATTGTATTTTAGTAAAAAGTTAAATTTCATACATAGCAAGTAGTTGCCCAATAACTTTTACATGATGAAACAAACATTATACATGATTTTGAAAGGCATTCAATTTTAGATAAATTATTTCCATCATTAAAACTTTCACCATGAAAACATTCAAATTTTGTTGCATTGGCATTATTTTCAACGGCTTCCGTTTGGCAAAAAATAAGAAACAATCCAAAAATAAAAAATTTCGTTATTTAAAATAGAAAAAACATAAAATAAAAAAAAGAAATTTACTTTTCTATTCTATTTTTGTTAATAGCGAAAACACATATAATGGATTTGTAGCCAATTAAAAAAATTTTCACTTCCTGATCTAAAATGAAAGTTGCAAATATGTAACCCACAAGTTTTTTGTTAAAGTTCATAGATTTGGGATTATAAAAGTCTGTGTCTAGTCTTGTAAAACATTTTTTTAATTGGAAACAAATTTAATCCGCAATTTTAGCACTTTCAAAAAAAACCCCAAAATTTTTGTTTTCGTTATTTACAAAAAAAAGTAAATATAGTTTTTTTTTGTAGTTTTAATAATGAAATTTTTTATTTTTGGATTTTTTCTTATTTTCTTTCAATCAAAAATAGTAATATCTGAAGCACTTGAAAATAGTGCCAATGAAACAAAATCTGAATGTGATCATGGTGAAAGTATTTATAATGTTGTCTGTAATTTATCTAAAATTGAATGCCCTTCAAAATTATGTATAACATTTGGTTCACCATGTAAAAGTTATTGGGCAACTACTTGTTATGTATGAAATTTAACTTTTTATTAAAATACAATCAATTTTTTTAGGATGAAATGAAACCAATGGCAATTTTTGACAGTTTTAAAAATGTAAGAGAAATATTGGAAACTTCTTTTGCATCAGAGTTATTTATATGTTCTACTAAAAGTTGTAACAATTCTACAAAAATTCCCTGCGAAAGTTGTTATGAAATTAGCATACCGAAACCAAATTTTGATCATTTATTATGGCCAAAAACGATAAAACAGCCAAAACTGATTTTACAGAATTCTTTTGAATTTTCGAAAATTCTTGACAATATTCAATTTTTGGGAAAACCAATGAATTCAAGCAAAAAAGTTTGGATTGAATATGAAAGTTCAGATGGAAAAATTTTTAAATTAACTATAAATTTGAAAAATTCGTTTGTAAAGGCTACACTTAAAAATGGAACAAAAACAATTTCGGGAAAATTAAGACTGAAGCAAAAATTCGTTCCAGGAAATTTAGTAAATGTTACTTTTGGCAGCACAAATCGTATAAATTTTACAATATTTATAAATAATGAAAAATTAGATTATGTTTACAGCGGATTTTTAAAATCTCTTAGATACGGTGGTGATTGGAGGATATTCAATGCAACAACACATGGTCATAAAAATTATGATCCATTTAATAAAACTTATTCAACTGACAAATTTTTTGTTGATTTTTCAAAAAATGCTGTACAAAATATTTCTACAAACTGTAATACAAATTTTACAACAACATTTAAGCCTCAAACAAGTCTAAATTATACATATTATGATTTACCACCAATTTATTATGCAAAAGATTATTCAAATTTTACAATTAATAATACAATTCTTGGCCCAAATGAAATGATTGAATATGAAATTCGTGAATCACTTTGTCCAAATAGTGCAACAAGAAAAATTAAAATTGCATCATTTTCAAATTCAACAAATCAATATTATTTTTTTGGTTCAGACTTTTTTAATTATGATGCAAAACAATGCCCTTTTCTTTCAATTACTATTGACAGTTCTATCGAATATCGATGTCGAAATAGTACAACCACGTCATATAGTTACACATCAATGGGAAAAGGAGATCTTAAAAATCCTAAATATCTTATACAAGGTCCTATACGAAAATATCAATGTTAATTATATTTTTTTTACATTGACAAAATCTTCCCCCCGAACGTCGTGTGCTTGTTTTAAAACGGGGAGAACTTTTTTTACGTAAAAACTTAATCGAATGTTTCCAATTTTTTGCCCCAAGGTACTCTCTCATTGGGGCTACCAGATCCATGTTACAGAATGTTGATATTATTGGTAAATAAAAAGTTATGGCTTCGGAACGCCAATTTTTTTTCGGGGATCCCTGAAATTCTCCCTGAATCATCCCCGAAGCCATAACTTTTTATTTACTAATAATATCAAAATTCTGTAACATGGATCTGGTAGCCCCAATGAGAGAGTACCTTGGGGCAAAAAATTGGAAACATTCGATTACGTTTTTACGTAAAAAGCTCTCCCGTTTTAAAACAAGCACACGACGTTCGATGGCAACCCTACTTCCGACTTCACTCAATTCTGAAGCATACTTTTAAGATTAACAAAAACAATGGGGTTGAAAAAATATATGAAGAATTTTTTCTACTGAAATTTTTTTCTGACTAATAAAAATAAATTTCTTCAGTATTTACAAAATTTTCATTTTCGCACGTCTTTAACTTTCAAACAATAAAGAGATATGACAAAAAAGATCATTTTCAATCAGAGATTAAAAAAACAACCCAAAAACTCTTCTTTTTTTGATAAACACATTTTTCAAAATTCCGCTGAAAAAAGTGTATATGGAAATATCTGTTTTTTTTCTCTTCTGTGTGTCTAGTCTTGTAAACAATCTTTCAACGATTATTTTTTTAGGTGTGTCAAATAAAAAAAAGAGTATTTCTTTCAGAGAATGAATCAAAATACATTTTTTTACATTTTTTAAAAATGACAACAAAAAATTGTCATAAACAAGTTTCAATCGTTTAAAATTACTGGAAATTACTGGAAGTATAAAAAGGAAATGATATTTGTGTTTTTTAAAAGTGCATTTGTTTTATTGTTAAAAAAGACTGAAAATGTTCAGATTAATATTTGTTTTTTTAATTTTTCTTTGTATTACCCTAATTAATGCTGATGATGGGGGGCTTTCTGATATCCCATTTAATGGAACTCCAGATGATGTTGCTGATGCATTCCGGACAAAATTGGCAGTTGAATTAGCAGAAAAAGAAAAGACTTCAACTTTAAATAAAAAGATTTTATTGTTAAACCTTCGTCAGATATAACACACGTTTATTAGCAATAACAATAAATCAAAGCGCGACACAAAGTAAAATAACAATAAAAGGCTAGCAAAGTCAAAGGCAAGTCAAAGGCCGAATAAACAGCTGAGCTCAGGAGAGCTGGGATCCGAATTCTAACAAAATAAATTTCCTTTATATACTTGTAGGATTTGGTTGTTTTGATAAGTGTTTCGAAATATCTCTATTTCTCTGTTTCTCCGGATTTGCTTTATCATTGATAAGGATTTCGAAATATGTTTTTGATAATGATATCATTTTATCTTGCATATGATTCACCAAAGGAATGTGAAAAATGTGAATTTCATAATCCGACGAAATAATAAACATATTCGTCATTCTTTTGTTT
>CABFKP010030950.1:0-16803 GCA_901779475.1 Panagrolaimus davidi
CAAAGTTTATCATTAACAACAGCGAATGAAAATGAAAAAGCTAAAGTTCAAAAAGTACAGCTTACAAAAATTATTATATTTTTAATTACATGTTCTGTAATTTTGGGATTAGGTTTTAAGAAAGAGTTTTATCTTCTATTTGAAATGGATGTAAGAAGAGTATGCCCCCTGTAAACTGTGCATTTTTAAAAATGAATATTTTCCAAAATCTGTAAACTGTGATTTTTTCTGCGTTTGTTTACAACAGTATTTTGCGTTGTTATTTTTGTTCAACATTGATTTTTTTGTGCTTTCTAAGTCGAAACAAATAAGAAAAAAGCCAACACACTGCAAATTTTGTACAACCCTTTTTTCTACATTAATTTTTTTCGCAGCCGCTGTTGTCGAGATTTTTTCGATAGACAACAGTGGCTGCGAAAAAAGTTTTTTTCAACTTCGAGCAAAAATCAAAAATCTGTCCGACGACGAAAATTCATTTTAATCGTATCGACTTGAAACTTTGCACACATATAAATATGAGTTAAAAAATAATAAAGCAAAGGTTTTTGGACCCATATCAAACCTAGAAGCTCTGCTACACGAGCTTGAAAATATCAAATTTTGGAAAAAATGCCAATTTTTGTCAGTTTTTTTGATCTCACAAAAAAACTCAAGTTACTCCCTGTGTAATGTTTTATCTGAAGCACTTTTGTGTATAAAAATACACATCATAAACCCTTAAAAATCAATCTAAATAGGGTGCAAGTTCAAAACGGACAGGGGTCCTCGAAGTTGAAAAAAACAGCGTTATAATTACTTTAATAAATTGTGTAAAAAAAACAATTTGAACGAAACGCTTAAAATATGTTTTTTCCTTTATTTTTTATACTGCCTTTTTGTCATCGATAGTCAATCAAAAGCAGCATCAACGAGAGAAATGGAAATGCTGAAAAATGTGCAAAAAAAACGACGACGTATTTTTTGCTGTCTTTTTTTTTCAAATTTAAAGTGTAATCTTCAGAGATAAAATAGATATATCTATGTTTTTGGAATGAAAAGAAATACATAATTTTTTAGTGTTCAGCAAAGTGTTTTTTTACAAATCGGGCGAATCATAGAAAAAATATTAATTAATGCTTCAATATATATAACACTAAAAACCAATCCAATCCGGTCCAAGAAAACCATTTGGGGTACTTTTCTCGTTTACCCCACCCCCAAAATTTGCATAAAAGTAATAGCGAATGAGCGCTTGTGTGGTTGCTTTTATGCAAATTTTGGGGGGGTGGGGTAAACGAGAAAAGTACCCCATTTGGACATGATTGGTTTTTGTTTTTCTTGGGTCGGATGGGTTTTAGTGAGGGCCTTAAAATACAAATGATTTAAAGGGTAGACAAGCGAAAACCAAAAAATTTCGAAATACACTGATATAAAGCTATGGTTCAAAAAAACCACAAATATTAAAATGAAATTGTTTTTGTTGGCAACTTAGCAAACAAGAAAATACATATATCATAAATCTTCAAAAATAAAATGCAAAGTTTAATTTTAACACTTTTTATTTTAAAAACAGATACTATACAAAATTAAAATTATTCTTTGGAAAAGGAAAATATGAATAACGTCAACGATAGTTAAATTTTGCAATAATCAATTTTTTTTCGATGAAAACAGCGGTGAAATTTTAGCGATTTCACGTACTCCCCCCTGTGAAAAAAAAATTTAAAAAACACAAAAAATTTTCTCAAAATTTTTTGTGTTTTTCTCGGAAAAAACTTTTTTTCAGAGAAAAACACAGTCTCGGAAAAAACTTTTTTTTCACAGGGAGTACGCGAAATCGTGAAAATTTTTTTCCGAAATTTTTGATTTTTTTATAAAAAACAAAATGGTAAAAAAGGTCAAAAACGACTGTGAAGTCCGTTTTTGAAAATATTTAACAGAAACAAAATGCCGACCATTCAAAGTGGGGACTTTTTCTTGAATCACCCTGTATTGCTGAAAATGGTGGCAATGAATAGTCATATATAAAAATGACCCTTTATTCCATCAAAAAAAAGCAGTTACAAAAACTCTTTCAATGCAAAACATAAAAACCAGGAAACAATTTTCACATTTGTGAAAACTGCAATAAAAAAAAGTTATCAGAATTTTCAAAACAGATATAATATTAATATTTTCAATGTAAAAGTACATTTTGTGGAAAATCAGTCGAACATTTCTGAGATTTTTTAAACATAATTTTTGCTTTAATGGAAACATTAAATTTTATTTTAAATTAATACCGTTGTGTAGCAAATGAATGGATAGCTTAAGCGATTTAGGAATCTTTATTAAACAAAATATATATCATTATTTTCATTCTTTTTACGTTTCTATTAATTTAAAATCTAAAATATTCAAAAAAAAGTTCAGCACAAAATAGAAATGTGCATAATAAAACTGATTGACTGTCTCTGCCGGTTCCGCCAAAAATGACTTTTTTTTGTAAAAAAGAGAAAAAAAACGACAATGAATTTTTTCCCATTTTGTTTCGTGCTTTTTTTCCAAAAGATATTTATTAGAAAAAAGAATGATTTTTATACACACTTTCCTTCTTTCCTTTATGCCTTTCCATTTTTAAGCCTTTTTTTGCTTCAAATAAAAAATAAAAAATAGTAAAAAACTTTTCTCTTTATGAAAGTAGAGAGGGGCATTGAGTAGCAAAAATTATAACAATTTTGATTGGCAAACAAACGTCAAAACAACTTTCAAATTTGACAAATATATCGAAGAATGTTCTTTAAAAGCAAATTAGATCAAAAGCAAAAATAATTAACCCATTTTTGAAAAGCTGTTAGAGAGTTAATAATAACGGAAAAAAATATTCAAAAGAATTTTTTACACAAGATTAGCATTTATGAAAATCAAGTAATTTCAAATAAAATTAATAGTGTGCGATTAATTTTAATCAATTTGATTGATTATCCTTTTTTTACAATCCGAATTAAAAATGAAAAAAAAATAAATGTTTTATCATAAATTGCTTTTTGTTAATATTTAAAAAATATTCAAAAATTTGCTGCAAATTAATATTAATATTTTTCTTCGTTTTTCTACAACCTTTTATTTTTGGCCTTTTTATAAAAGCAACCTTTTAAAATGATGGAAAGTAAAAGGAAAAGCAAAAAGAAACATTTCTGTTATTAGTTTATTCCATATGGAGTCTGCCTTTAAAAGAAGTGTAACAATCTTTAAAAAAATTGAAAAATCGCGACTTTCGAAACAAGCAAAAATAAACAAAATTTTTGGATTTCGTCATTTAACGCAAATTATATTTTTAGAGACAAACAACATCTTCAGCTTTTGTTCTTTCATTTGGCAAATAAATTCGTTAACCGATGTTCTAGAAAAAAACAGCTTTGATAAATTTATTGCAATTGTTTTAATAAAAGTGCATTTTTAATTTTCCAATTAAATAAAAAATGCACTTTTCAATTCATTTATATCTGCATAATGGTCTTGCAATTTATATATAAAACATACTTTACTCTTTCACACTTTTGTACGTACAAAAATTAAAATATTCAAAAAACTGAAGGTGTAAAAGAAGCAAAAGATGTTGATCGCTGAAAAAACTGGAGGAGCAAAACAGACAGAATTTGCTTACATTTTTTATGTTTTTATGTCTGCGGTTAGAAAGACAAATTAGTAAAACAAGAAAAAAAGCATTTTTTTTTTGGTAAAACAAAACAAATAGAAAGAAAGCGTTTTTAAATGTCAAATTAAGCATAGCGGAGAACTTTCAATTTTAAATTTTTTGTTGGTAAAATAAAACAATGGAAAAGTTTAAATATTTCGAATTGTAGAAATCATGATAAAAAAATATCTGTAAAGTTTGTCAAAACTTACGAAAATTTTAAAAATGTTGTTTGTTAAAAGTGAGAAAGTATCATTTTTACGAAAAATTGAAAATTACATAGAACAAACTTGAGCTATTTTTTAAACATAATTTTTGCTTTAAAGAAAACTTTAAATTTCATTTTAAATTAATAACGAACAGAACCAAAAGATTCTTCTTAAGCGATTTATGAATCTTTATTAAACTGAATAGTATATATCATTTTTTTCTTTCCTTTTACGTTTCTATTAATTTAAAATATTCAAAGAAAAATGCAGTTGAAAATGGAAATGTGCAAAATAGAATTCATTATTTTATACAGCTGTCTTTGCCGATTTCCCCCAAAAAATGATTTTTTCTCGCAAAAAAGAAAAAAAAATTAAAGTGGAATTTTTTTTTCATTTTGTTGCTAGCTTTTTTTCAAAACATATTTATTAGAAAGACAGACAAAATCGGGGAAAGAATCCGGTGCTTTTTGATCTTTTATTTTGCGAACATTATTTTTTGAAAGTAGTTTTTTGTTCGGGAAAACAACCATCAAAAACATTTAAAACTGTCCAGAAAAAGGAATTTATATTTTTGAAGGTTTTGTTTTACACAAAAAGTTTTTTTGAATATTTTAATTTTTGTACGTACAAAAGTGTGAAAGAGTAAAGTATGTTTTATATATAAATTGCAAGACCATTATGCAGATATAAATGAATTGAAAAGTGCATTTTTTATTTAATTGGAAAATTAAAAATGCACTTTTATTAAAACAATTGCAATAAATTTATCAAAGCTGTTTTTTTCTAGAACATCGGTTAACGAATTTATTTGCCAAATGAAAGAACAAAAGCTGAAGATGTTGTTTGTCTCTAAAAATATAATTTGCGTTAAATGACGAAATCCAAAAATTTTGTTTATTTTTGCTTGTTTCGAAAGTCGCGATTTTTTAATTTTTTTAAAGATTGTTACACTTCTTTTAAAGGCAGACTCCATATGGAATAAACTAATAACAGAAATGTTTCTTTTTGCTTTTCTTTTTATTTTCCATCATTTTGTAAAGTTGCTTTTATAAAAAAAGCCAAAAATAAAAGGTTGTAAAAGTACTATAAAAAATATTAATATTAATTTGCAGCATGTTTTTGAATATTTCAAATATTAATAAAAAGCAAATTACAATAAAAAAAACTTATTTTTTTCATTTTTATTCAGGAATGTAAAAAAAGGTTAATCAAGCCACGACTTAATTGCAATGGACCACTATTAATTTTATTTGAAATTTTGTGATTTTCATAAATGCTAATTTTGTGTAAAAAATTCTTTTGACTATTTCTTTTCGTTATTATCTCTCAAAACAGCTTTTCAAAATGGATAAATTATTTTCGCTTCTGTTATTTGACCTAGTTTGTCTTTAAAGAACATTCTTCGATATATTTGTCTATTTTGAATGTTTTGACGTTTGTTTGCCTATAAAAATTATTACAATTTGTAATACTCAATGAGTTTTTGAACTTTCATATAGAGAAAAATATTTTACTATTTTTTATTTAAAGCAAAATAAATATTTATAAATGGAAAGGCATAAAAGGAAAGAAGGAAAGCGTGTATAAAAATCATTCACATTTCTAATAAATATCTTTTGAAAAAAAAGCAAGAAACAAAATGGGAAACAATTAATTGCTGATTTTTTTTTGCTAAAAAAAGCCATTTTTTGGGGGAACCGGGCAGAGACAGCTGTATAAAATAATCAATTCTATTTTGCACATTTCCATTTTCTCTGCATTTTTTTTTGAATATTTCAAATTAATAGAAATGTAAAAGGAAAGAAAAAAATGAGATATATTATTCATTTTATTTAAGAATCATGTAATGTTCCTGAACGTTATTAATTTAAAATGAAATTTGATGTTTCCGATAAAGCAAATTATGTTTAAGAAATCGCTTAAATCTGTCCGAGGTAATTTTTATGTTTTTGTCAAAATGTTTCTGTCTCACTTGGGCCTCCCTAAACGGTGAACTGAACTCCTAAAGGGCGGACTCGTCAGACAACAAAAAAATGCATTTCTTTTGTTGTCTGTCTTCCAGACAGGGTGTGTTCTTTGAACATTTCGCCTAAAAGATTAAAAAATCGAAACTTTTTTTTCAACGAGTCCACAGTTTAGGGAGGCCCTCTCACTTTAAATAAACAAAGTTTTTGTAAGTTTTGAGAATGTTTTTAAAAGAAATAATATTTTTAAACGCTTAATTTTTTAGATCACTTTTATGAATATTTGATTTTAAGATTAATGGCATGAAAAATTTATAAATAAACCTTTCTTTATTATTTAATGTAATTTTTGTTTTCTTTATAAATATGGTTATTTTACTACTGTAAGTTTTTTTGTGAAAATGTTGCAAAATGAAAATAAATTTTAACATTTTTTTTACATTTATTTGTTTCTATAGAAAAGAATTTTAAAAAACAAATAGAGATGACAAAAATTGGAACGTTTTGTTAAGGGGCTGTCCAGATGTTACGTAATACAAAAATCGACATTTTTTACCCCCTCCCCCCCCTCTAGGTAATGAAACATCAAAGCCTTTTGCCGACAAGATCAAAGCGGCGTAATAATTNAGCGGCGTAATAATTTGTGAACCCCCTCCCTCCCCCTAAGACTATTACGTAACATCTGGACAGCCCCTAAATGCAAAAACATTTTAAAAACCCAAAAACTTTTGTAACAACTTGATAAATCTAAATTAAATAAATAATGATCATTATTGCCAGGGTTTTGTGCAAAAAGCTTATGCACTTTTTTTGTTCAAATGATTTTTGTGATCTTTAAAAAATGCTAAAAACACATATTTATTATAAAAGAGCCTTAGAATATTCAAAAAACAAGTTCCAGTGAAAAAAAAATGTTTCGAAATATTATTTTTTTTCTGTGCAGGTTTTTGTCTGCCGCTCCAATCAATAAAATGATGCACGCAAAACTAAAGATAATAAAGGGGCAACAAATTTTTTCTCTCCACATTTTTTTTGTCTCAAAAAAGAGAGAGAAAAAATGGCAAAAAAAACACAAAAAAACGCAAGCAGGAGATGAGTGCAAAATTTGGTGTGTTTGTGCTTAACATCACAGACATACCAAATTGTGTACTCATAGCCTGCTTGGGTTTTTTTCCTTGCCTTCTATTCTCTCTTTTTTTGAGACAGTGACGATTCCTGGCTTATGCACTTTTTTTTCCATTTTGACCTTTTCAAAGAGTGTGTGTCTTAAAAAAAGGCAGACAAAATATGAAATATAAACTCCACCTTTTTTTTGTTTCATTCTTCTGTGATAGTTTTTATGGACATTTTCATAAAAACAAAGCTTTAAATATAAATAATATTTTGATGCGGCTCATTTTATGTTTTTGAATATTTTAAACATTTTAAAAAAAATATATGTGAAATGATGAAAAAATAGAATGTTTTAAATTTATGACAATTTTTAGAAATAAATATTCTTACAACCGTAACTGATCGCAGTTCATTATTAATTTTATTTGAAAAAAAAAATTTGTCAAAAAAATTGGATTTTAAAAAAGAAAACAACAACGACTTGATGCATTCTGTTGATGCGTCAGCTCGTTGAAAAAATTTGATGCAAGAAAATGTTTTTTCAAGGAAAAAAGAAAGTGTAATCATTTTTTTCAAATTTATTTGTGTTTAAATGGGTGAATCGCCTTTCTCCCTGTAAATACTGAAAATCAGGATAAAATTTCTTTTTGCTCTTTTTCATGTAATGTTCTTTTTTTTTATTATGAAAATGTCGGAGAAAAAAGACCAGAAAAAAGCACTGTTTTGACTCTCTTTATATTGAAAAAATGTTTTTTGCCACTTTTCAATATTTGAAGTAAATAATTATTTTGTAAGAAATGTGAATCCCCCTTTAACAAAAAAAGCTTGCTGCTGGTTGAAAAGCTTTTACATTTTATAGCTATCAATGATAGCATGAAAAATCTATAGCAACCATAATATTTATCACAATGGAAAAAATTACCATCAAAAGATTTATAATTCGAACACATGCAAACTTTTAGATTAGAGACATGCAGAGACAATTTGTGACTTTCTGTTTTTCTACAATATTATATTTACGGCTCACTTTTGCGCATTTATTTTTTATTTTTATCTGACCCAGAAAAAAATTCTGCATCTGATAGGCACGATTCCAAATTGGGGTAAAAGTAACAAAAATCGAAGGCAATCAATATGATTATGGGCAGCTGCAAAACAAAGTGGAACTTTTCCTTCTTTTGTTTCAGCTTGTGCGTCCGCAGATGAATTAACAAATAATTTTACAACATTCAAATGTCCAGCTTTTGTTGAATAATGCATACCTAAAAAAAACGAACCAAATATTAAAATTTTATTTAAAGGTTTTCTGTTTTGTAATTTTTTATTTACATTATTTATTAATGCAGTATTACGAATTGATAAATTTTGTAATAAAACCCATTTTTTCATAAATTTTCTTAGAAAAGTTTAAATTTAATTATTTTGTTTGGTCAATTATTAAATATGAATAAAATATTCAAAAAAAAACTTATAAATAAATAACGAGCTGACGCGTTCTGTTGATGCCCTTTCAATTTTTATAAAAGAAGAATGAACATCGATAAAATCAATGAGAAAGAAAAAGGGATGACTCATAACCGCCCATTTTTTCTTTCAATGTTTTTCAGTCACTCCATTTTTTTCTTCATTGTGGCAAAAAAAAGTTGTTGTTATTTGTTGTCCCTCCTCCTTTGACACTCTTTGATCGAAATTCAATATTAAAAAATACAATGAAAAAAAAATTGTACACGAAAGAGTATTGAAATGTGGAAAATGAAAAATGTTGAAAAAATCGTTTTAAAACTGTTACTATCATTTTTTGAAAAGGGCAGTATTGCGCTCTCGCTTTTTTTATCCACAAATTTGCATAAAAACTGTGATTTTGTACTGCGAATTCAAAAGGGTGGGCGGGTATCTAGAATGAGCGGTTGTTTTTGTGTATGAAAAAAAAGCGAGGGGTGCAATACTGCAGAAGTACCGAAACCATAATATTTATCAAGATGGAACAAATAAACATCAGAAATTTTGAAATTAGCACACATGTAAACTTTTAAATTCTGTAATCTCAGTTTAAAAAATATTTATTAAATATTTATAGATGTGCTTTTTGAAAACTCTCAAATTTTATAGGTTCGGAACGTTTATAAAAGTGAAAAATTCAATAAAAACCGTTGAAACAGATGCAAGGCTTCTGTTTATAAAGATTATTTAATTTGTATTTTTTTCATTCCTTTTCTTAAGCATTTTTATGTTGTTGATCATATAATTTTCAAGGAATCAAATATTCAAAAAGCTAAAAATGAATAGAATAGATGCTTTATTATTCTGCTTTACTAAAAAAAATCGAAGAGAAAAAGAAAAAAGAGGCGGAAAGATTTTTTTATAATTTTTTTTTGACTGCCTAAACGACTAAAGGTTAAAATTTGGTGAGAAAAAAAGTCAGACAAAGTAAACATAATGTTTACAGAATGCGTCAGCTCATTGTTGTTTTCTTCTTTTTATTTTTTTTAACCAAAAAAAGAAAAGAGAACGCTTTTTTAATTTTATAGATTTTTTTTTGAATATTCAATTCATATTTAATTTTTGACCAAAGAAAATAATAACAAAAATTTCTTTAAGTGAGAACAATTTTTTTTTAAAACGGATTAATCAAACAATCATTGTTGCTAAATAACATAATAAAAAAAAATCAATAAAAATAGTTTTTCGTAAAAAAAAAAAACAACCTTTCTGTTTTGGGGATAATTTTTTAGCTTTAAATTTTTTAAAAAAAATAGCAGAAACTATTTTCAGAAACAATCGTTGTTATATTTGAAGAAAAAAAGTACTTTTTAAAGCTGAACCTTTACCATGAAAAGGTTGCTATATTTTAAGTTTGAGTTTATTTTGAATATTTTAAACAATATTATTCTATTTAAAATTTGAAAGGAACAAAACACTAAAGTTTATATATACATTTTTTTGAAAAATTTTGAGTGGCAGAATATTTAAATATCCTTCCAAAAATGCAACACCTTTGAACATTAATAAAAAAAAGATTTTGATTGATTTGGTTGAAGCTTTTCTTATTTTACTTTTATTTTCGGATTTCACTTATTTCAAACAAACGAATTCAACTTAACACTTTTTAAAATTACTAAAAAAATTGAAAAATTAAAATCAACATGATTTTTAAAAATTGAGGATTACGAGTTTTGTAAAACTCATTAGAAAATCAAAACTTATCACAAAGACACAAGAATTATTTTCGCTTTTAAACCAAAATTGCCTTTAAAGAACATTCTTTGATATATTTGTCTATTTTGAATGTTCTGACTTTTATTTGCCAATCATAATTATTACAATTTGTAATACTCAATGAGTTTTTGAACTTTCATAAAGAGAAAAATATTTTACTAATTTTTATTTTTTAATTAAAACAAAGACTTAAAAATGGAAAGGCATAAAGGAAGGAAGGAAAGAATATATAAATCATTCTCATTTCTAATAAATATCTTTTGGAAAAAAATAAGCAAGCAACGAAATGGAAAAAAATTTAATGCTGATTTTTTCCTCTTTTTTTGCAAAAAAATGAAAATGCTGTAAAATGAGCTTTTTTTTAGCTTTTGCCTTTTATTGTAATTTATTTAATGCATTTTTGTAACCCTTTTTCGTTGTTAGTTTCATTTGTCTTTAGTTTTGCTTCTTTTATTTTTCTTCTTTCTTTAAAAATATTTGAAAAAGTCTGCTTTCGAAAAAAGAGTGATTCATACATCCTGTCTGATGCTCTTTTTTTTCCTTCTTTGTTAGGAAAGGCGCCAACGTCAGTGCCAGGCGCTGTTGCAAGACAGCCTCTTTTGATGCACTTTTTTCGGCTTTACGGCCAGAAGCTGCAAAGGAAGAGGTGGGCAAGTGATTGTCGTTTGTTGCTGGAGGTGGAGCTAAATCGGCACTTTTCGATCTGTCCGGATCGCCGGTTTGGTTGCGCTGGCTCTTTAAAAGAAGCCCCAGTGAAAGCAAAGAGAGTTCAGTTAGTCATTCAATTGGTTGGAAAGCGAGAGAACACCGGGGTTATTTTACAGCAGAAAATTTTTGGGGCGAACCGTCAGAGACAGCTGTATAAAATAATCAATTCTATTTTACTGCATTTTTTTTGAATATTTTAATTTAATAGAAACTTAGAAAAAAAGGAAAAAAAGGGAAAAAAATTAATCTGTTTAATAAAGACTCATAAATTGCTAAATAAACGTCGATTTACTTGCACGTTATTAATTTAAGATAAAATTTAATATTTCCATTAAAACAAATTTCGTTAAAAAAAACCGCTCAAGTGTGTTTTATGTAATTTCCATTTTTTCGTAAAAAAGATACATTCTCTTTTTAAACAAACAATATTTTGAAAACTTTTGTTTTGAAAACTTTTATAGATCTTTAAACCATTATAATATGATATTATCATAATTTCTACAATTCGAAACTTTTAAAAATTTTCTATTGTTTTATTTTAGCAACAAAAATTTGAAATTTGAAATTCTCCGCTATGTTTTATTTTGACATTAAAAAATGCTTTATTTTTATTTGCTGTATCTTACGAAAAAAAATGCTTTTTTTCTTATTTCACTTATTTAGGAATGTGCACCGTTTTCTCAGAGTTGTTCAGTAAACATAATTTTGGTACCAAAAAATGCAGAATCACAATATTAATACGAATTTGTAAAAAAAATTATTAGATTAAATGTAGATAAAAATGATATTTGATAAAGAAAAAATGAAAACATCGCTATTTTTTTTTGCCATATTTTTTGTCCCTCCATTGCCGAATTTGAAATTTTGCCAATGAAATGCAGAATTTTTTTGGAGTCAAAAATGCACGAAAGTGAGCGGTAAATGTAATATTATAGAAAAACTAAAATTCGTAAAATTGTCTCTGCACGTATCTACATTTTTTTTTTCATTCTAACCGCAGACTTAAAAACATATAAAAATGAAAACAACGTTTGTCCGTTTTGCTCCTCCGTTTTTTTCAACGATCAACATCTTTTGCTTTTTTACAGCTTCAGTTGATTTTAGCAACAACCAAAAAAGCCATAACATTTCAAAACGCTTACAACTACTTTCAAATTTTTTTTGAATATTTTAGATTTTATAAGAAAGTATGTGTAAAAACTATATTAAATAATTTTTTAAAGTTTCTTTTGAAAAATGGAAAAAAAAAAAAGACTTGAGGAAAAAACATGCAACAAAATGATCAGACTGCAGCCAATACTAATTTTATTAAAAATTTATTATTTTTCTTTAAAAATAAATTTTGTTTTTAAAAAGTCATCATGTTGTATATTTCATTTTAATTTAAACATACTTTTATAGCAACCATATTTCTAAGAATGGATCGAAATATTTTAAAATAGGATTGTGAGACAGTTAAACATTTTAAAATTTTCCATTTTTCAAATGACAATTTAGGAGAATGTTTCTTTCTGATTAGTTTCACTTTTTTAAAGAGTTTTACAAAATTCGTAATCCTGAGGTATAGAAAATCATGTGGATAACAATTTTTAAAAACAATTTCAAAAAGTGCTAAATTCAATTCTTTTGTTTCAAATAAGTGAAATCCGATTATAAAAGTAAAACAAGAATAAGTTCAATCAAATCAATCCAAATCTTTTTTTTATTAATGTTCATTCAATATTTTTTGCAACTATAAATTTTTCAAAAAATTGTATATATAAACTTCAGTGTTTTTGTTCCTTTAAGTTTTAAAAAGACAAATATTGTTTAAAATATTCAAAATAAACTCAATAAAAAGGTTTTCATTTCGAAAACCTTTATAAAACTAAACATTGAAAGTGTAAAACCCATAAAAGCGCACAAAATGGGACATCTTTTCTCTTTCTCTTTTTAACGAAAATTTTGCCATCTGCCATAAAAAAGAATAAAACTGTGTACTAAAAGAAAAAAAATTAACAACTTTAAAAAAAGTTAACAACAAAATGTCGCAAGCTTTTTTTTGTTCTATAAAATAACAGCTCTTTATTGTTCTTTTTCATTTTGAATTTTGTGAAATTTCTGTGTTGGAATTATTTTTATTCGTTATCAAGCTTTATATATTTAAAAAAAATATTTATGAAACAATTTACAAAAAAAACACCATTTTTTCACATAATATTCAATTTTTGGAAGAAACAAAAAAATGCCAGAAAACAAAAACTTCAAAATGAAAATAAACATTAATATAAAAATTGCGTTTCTCTGAATTTTAATCAAAAAAATGGAAGTTAAGTAAATTATGTTTTATTTACAAAAATTTTTATGAATCGTTGACTTTAGAATTGTACAAAGGATTGTTTTTTTAAATGCAATTTTAATGTTTTTTATCTTTATATTCCTTTAATTTAAAAACCATAAAAACAAAAAAACCACAATTTTTTAATTTTTTAATTAAATTGTGTTTAAAGTATCTCTAAAAATGCTTTTCGTTTTTACACCAGAAAAGCGAAAGTGAGCGGTAAATAAAATATTTTAGAAAAACAAAAAGTCGCAAATTGTCTCTGCCCGTCTCTAATTGTAAAAGCCATGTTTTTTGTTAAAAAAGTTAAAATGTTATTTTTTTTAAACATATTTGTTTTCAGTATTTTGAACAAAAATGTAAATCGATAGAAAAGTTTAAAAAATATAATTTCATTTTTAAAATCCAACTTTTTCTGGCAAATTTTTATTTCAAATAAAATTAATAAATAATGTAATTGAAATTGGCAGTTGTTTTAGTATTTATTTCTAAAAATTATCATATAATTTAAAACATACTTTCTTTTCATCAATTGACATATATTTTTTGTAAAATGTTTAAAATATTCAAAATCATAAAAACGAGACGCATCAAAAAATATTATTTTAAAAGCTTATTTTTTGTCTTTATGACAATTTCCATAAAAACTATCACAAAAGGATGAAACAAAAAAAGGTGGAGTTTATAGTTCATATGTTATCTGCCTTTTTTTGAGACACACAATCTCTGAAAAAGTCAAAACTGAAAAAAGTGCATAAGCTTTTTGTTTCATAAAAGTTAAAAAAAGAAAAGACCGATCATTCTTTTCTTAAATGAATCATTGGAATTTTCGACAAAAAGTTGATTTGTGATTGTAACTTCAGTGTCATTTTTTCGTTTATATTTTTTTGCATTTTTTTAAAAAAAGCAGACAAAATTGGGGAAAAAATCCCGAGCTTTTTGATCTTTTATTTTGCGAACATTATTTTTTGAAAGTAGTTTTTTGTTCGGACAAACAACCATCAAAAATATTAAAAAGACTTTTCAGAAGAAAGAATCAATATTTTCGAAGATTTTGTTTTACACAAAATGTTCCTTTGAATATTTTAATTTTCGTACTTATAAAAGTGTGAAAAAAAGAGTAAAGTATGTTTTATATATCAATTTCAAGACCATTGTGCTGTTCGAAATGAATATACTACTGCATTTTTTATTTGACTTGAAAATTAAAAATGCACCATTGTTAAAACAATTGCAATAAAATTATCAAAGCTCTTTTTCTCTAGAACTCCGGTTAACGAATTTATTTGCCAAATCAAAAGATGAAGACATTGTAGTGTTGCCGAGATGCCGGGACGGGCATTGGGCGCCGATGTTTTTTGAAAATCGGCAACACTGAAACGTTGATTGTCTCTCTAAAAAACGTTTTGCATTTTTAAGTTTTTATATTTAGGTTTTAAAAGCATCTAAAAATACCATTTACCAAAGTTTTATTTCAATGATGGCATTTGTACTAAAAAATATCATTCACGTTTTGGCTTTTAATAAATAAAACTAATAACGGCTGAGAAAAGAAAAAAAAGTTCACCGATGCAAAAGTTAATGAGGCTAAATTTATTTTTGCTTGTTTCGAAAGTCGCGATTTTTTTTTAAAGATTTTTACACTTCTTTTAAAGGCATACCAGTAATAGAAATGTTTCTTTCTGTTTTTCCTTTTATTGTTCATCATTTTAAAATGTTGCTTTTATAAAAAGGCTAATATAAAGGTTTTAGAAAAACGAAGAAGAATATTAATTTTCCGCAAGTTTTCGAATATTTTAAATATTAATAAAAAGCAATTTACAATAAAAAAAACTTGTTTTATTCATTCTTATTCCGGAATGTAAAAAAAAGGATAATCAATCAAATCAATTAAAATTAATTGAACCACTATTAATTTTATTTGAAATTATATGATTTTCATAAATGCTAATTTTGTGTAAAAAACTCTTTTGGGCATTTCTTTTCGTTTTCATCTCTCTAACAGCTTTGCAAAATGGTTTAATTATTTTTGCTTTTATGATTTGGCCTAATTTGCCTTTAAAGAACATTTTTCGATATATTTGTCTATTTTGAATGTTTTGACATTTGTTTGCCTATCAAAATTATTACAATTTGTAATACTCAATGCCTCTCTCAACTTTAATAAAGAGAAAAATTTTTTATTATTTTTTATTTTTTATTTAAAGCAAAATAAAGACTTATAAACGGAAAAGCAAAAAGGAAAGAAAGAATGAAAGCGTGTATAAATCATCCACGTTTCTAATAAATATGTTTTGAAAAAATGCAAGCAACAAAATGGGAAAAAAATTCATTGTTGTTTCTTTTCTCTTTTTTGCGAAAATTTTTGTGGGAGCCGGGCAGAGACAGATGTATAAAATAATCAATTCTATTTTGCACATTTCCATTTTCTACTGCATTATTTTTGAATATTTTAAATTAATAGAAACGTAAAAGGAAAGGAAAAAATGATATATCATAAATCGCTTCAGCTGAAAGAATATCAATTGTCATCGAAAGCGTGGAGGGCAATTAAAACGTTATTAATTTAAAATAAAATTGAGTGTTTCCATTAAAGCAAATTATGTTTAATTTAAAAAACGCAAAAACTTTTTGTAACAACCTGATAAATCCAAATCAAATAAATAATGAGGATTCGAAGTATCAGGTTGTTGTGAAAAAAAGTGCAAAAAGCCTATGCATTTTTTTGTACAAATGATTTTTGCGATCTTTAAAAAATATTTAAAACATATATTTATTTTAACATAGCTTTGAAATATTCAAAAACCAAGTTCCAATGAAAAATAAAATGTTTCGAAATTTTTTTTTTCTGTGCAGGTTTTTGGCTGCCGCTCCAATGAAATGCTTTTTATAAAATGATGCACGCGAAAATAAGGAGAAGAAAGCGGCATCTAATTTTTTCTCCACATAATCTCTTTTTTTTTAAAAAGCGTTGTCGAAAATGCCAATGATTCATTTAAAAAAAAAGAATGATCGGTCTCGTCTTCTTTTTCATAACTTTAATGCAGGAACCGTCATTGTTTCAAAAAAGAGAGAAAAAATCTCAAGAAAAAACCCAAAGAGTGCAAAATTTGGTGTGTTTGTGGTTAGCACCCCAGACATACCAAATTGTGTACTCATTGCCTGCTTGGGTTTTTTCCTTGTCTTTTTTTCTCTCTTTTTTTGAGACAGTGACGGTTCCTAGCTTATGCACTTTTTTTCCATTTTGACCTTTTCAGAAAAAGTGAGTGTCTTAAAAAAAGACAGACAAAATATGAAATATAAGCTCCTCCTTTTTTTTGTTTCATTCTTTTGTGATAGTTTTTATGGAAATTGTCATAAAAACAAAAATAACCTATGAAAATAATATTTTGAAGCGTCTCATTTTATGTTTTTGAATACAGGGTGCTTCAAGAATTTTTCCCCCCTTAAATGTTGATCGCAAATTAATACTATTAAAAAAATCGAAAAACGGACTTCACATTTGTTTTTAGCACCTAATAGGAAAGAGGTTTCACGAAAAAAATCAAATTTTTAAGACCTAAAATTTTCGAGTTTAGCTTGGTCCCCCCTGTCAAAAATTTTTCAAAAAATGAAGAA
>CABFKP010031025.1:0-16796 GCA_901779475.1 Panagrolaimus davidi
AAAATTGTAAAACAAAGAAAAAAAAGTGGTGCAGCAAAAATGGCATTTGAAAAAAAGAAAACATATTTTTACAATTTTCTTTTGACACTTTCTTCTTTTTTTCATTTTAGCGATCAATATTTTCGTAGACATATCATTTTTCTGTTATGTTTGTTCAATGAGTGCCTTTTTTTTAATATTTAAAAGCCGAGTTTTTGGGCAGCTTTTTTAATTCCTGGTTTTTTCTACTTGAATGTTGAACAAAAAAATCAGACGTTTTCGGTTGGTTTATCTTTTTATTTTATAACATTTTTTTTTAATATTTAATTTTTTATTTGTAGTATTGTTTTTTTTTTAAATAAAAGAATAGATAACTATCTATTCTTTTATTTTGAAATACATACAAAAAAATATTTTTGTTAAATTTTTGACCATTATTGAAATCAAATGGAACCAATAATAACTGAAAAAAGCTTTATCCCTTTTAAACACAACATCAAAGTTTCATTTAATATTGTGCTTACAAAATTAGTTACGAAATACTTTTTTATTTTTCGTTCAAAGATTAAACAAAGAAAAAATATCAAAAATTGTCATGTTTTCTGCAAAAATCCACAACGAAAAAGAAGAAAAACGTGTCAAAGTTTTGTGTATGTCTGCTAGTATCCAAAAATAAAGTGAAATTTATCAATAAAAATAAAATTTACAATCGTTTATTGAGGCTAATATTTTTAAAAATTATTTTCTTAAAATTAGCCTTTAAAATAAATGCATTCAAAAAAATCGCCAGAATAAGTTTCAAATGAAATTTTATTTGTTGAATTTATTGAAAAGAAATTGCTTCATAAATTTTTATTTGGATTTTTGTTACAATATAAACCGTCTACAATAGAACAATTTGATATGAGGGTGATGGCCAAATGTTAAAATAAGCAAATAAAATTTTTAATTTTGTAAAACTAAAATATTCAAAGTGATATAAAAATCACAAAATTGTCTTGGCAAAAAAATTCTATTACCACAAACATACGATTCGCAAAAAAGATTTAATATTTGTATGAATTTTTTTTTCATTTTTTAAATATTAAAAGAAACTGTACTTTTGTTTCAAAATATGTGCTACAAGACTAAATTATGTAAAATTAAACACATATATTTTCCATCAATTATTAATGTATAAATTCATAATACATTGGAGATAGTATATTTAACAAGCTTGTTGGAATAAATTTTATTTTCTAATCTTTTTACCAAAATCATAAAATCTTTTTAAAAAAATGCTATCTTTGTAAAACTAAAAAATTCAAACATTATTAAAATTCACATTTCTTCAAAGTCAACATTTTTTTGAGGGGGGCGAAAACGAGAAAAGTACCATTTGAATGAAAAGGATACCTTTTCGACTAGGGACTGTCGCTGTCTTTTTTCCCCTAAATTACTTCATAAAAAATGTGTCTAAAAAAGTTTTTAATATAATAAAGAAAAACGCCGTATCTGTCTTCGCTTTCAAGAATTGTTTTAAAATAAAGAAATTTTTTAGCAAAATTTTTGATTTCAGTTATTTCAACATTTTGTGTCAAAATTGTCATAAAATTAATTGATTGTATGATACTATTTTGTGCTTTCTTTTTATAAATTTTAAGTTTTAGTCGTTTTATATTTGCTTGGACTGAACTTTTTTTAATAATGTTTGAATATCAAAATGAAGTGATAAAAAAATCTATTTAGTCTGTCATTTGCTGCCACTGTAGCGTAATCTTTGCAATAGACTTTTTCCGATTTTTTAAATCAGCTTTAAAAAGCTGTCAAAAATTCAAACGACAAAATTTAGCAAAAATGGATGCTTTAAAAATTGTAAAACGAAAAAAAAAACAGTGGTGCAACAAAATAGGTGTTTCAAACGAAGAAAATATATTTTAAAACTTTTTTTTTGACACTTTCTTCTTTTTTACATTTTTGCGATCAATATTTTTGTTGACAAATTATTTTTCTGTTGTGTTTGTTCAATATAAAATCCGATCTTTGTTTTTTCTACTTTCCACTTTTTGCTTTCACCTTTTAAGCAAAAAAATCACGTTTTTTGGTATTTTTATCTTTTTATTTTATAACATTTTTTTGAATATTTGATTTTTTTTTACGTTGCAACTTTTTATCTTTAGCGACGGTGTAAACAGTTGCAATGATAGAAATGCTCTGATAATCGTCAAAACAGCTTAAAAAGTACAGGAAAAGAATTAGCATCTCCTGAATTCTACCACAAACTCATGGCACCAATAATAATATAATAAAGCTTCATCCTTTTTAAACACATCATTTGATTTTATCTAACGGTTATGCTTATAAAATAAATTATGGAATATTTTTTATTGTCCGTTCAAAGATCAAAAATATTAAAGATCAGCATGTTTTTTTGCAGCTAAAATCGCAAAATCCACAACAAAAAAGAAGAAAAAAACGTAGTAAAGTTCAGTTTATTTTTCTTTCTGTATTTGGAGAAAATTGATTTCCCAAAATTGCACTCGAATGATATAAGCTGTTGTTTATAAACTTTTTTTATACAGTTTTTTTTTGTTTTTGGGTTGCGCAAAACAAAGGCACTTCAAAACCACTCAAGTGCCTTTGTTTTGGTTGTTTGGTTAAATGAGTCAGGATACCATATAAGCATGACAATAAAATAAAGAAAAAATTTTTTTACAAATAAAAATCAAATGATGATATTTTTTTGCCATTTTATAACTTTTTAGTTTGAATATTTTATTTTTTATTTATTTGTAAACTGATAATTCGAGGAAATTTATATTACATGTGTTTTTACGATTGGAAAAGTTTTCAGCAGAATCTATAACAATTGAAATAAAGATTGCTGATGCAGACATAACGTTTGTTCTCGAATGCAATATTTATGATCATTTTAGTTTTTTTCAAAACCATGATTTTTTCAAAATATTTAATGAATGATTCACCATTATGTTATTCTAATAATGTCACTTGTACCAGCTTGGAATCATCGAAATGCTTAACCGTCACTATCTTTGCCTGATTTAATTACATTTTGTATTTCAAAGAATCCAACAACAACAAAATCATATCAAAAAATGATTCACACATGGAAATATTTTTTCATTAAAAATCCTAAAGTTGTTTTCTCCACATTTTCTTTATTCTCTTGATTTTGATAAATGGTGTATTGGAAAAACTCGATTTCATTTTTCACAATTAATTTGCAAATATTTGATTACTGAAAATTTTTATTTTACTTGTATTTTACCTAAACTTTACAAATGTGATGCAAAAAAAATCAGTGATCAAAATAATTTCTTTAAATGATCTTTCTTTGTTTTCTAACCAGGGAGACAAAACATTGAAAAAAACGAAACTCAAACAAATACCCCAAAAAAGCTTTAAAAAGTTTCTTTATACAAATGATCATGAAGAAACTTTGGTAGAAGACGATGGAACATAAATCAAAACTGATAAAAATAATGTTGAGGAATTTTCAAGTTATAACCCATCTTTATCTCATTGTAAATAAGCTTATCAAATTCACAAAATAAAACTTGAATAACAAAAGTTTTTAAGGCATAAGAGATTTTTTTCTCATTTTCTCGTAATTTCTCAGAGAATAACCAAAAAATCTAAAGAAAATTTCTCCTAGCAAAAATAATGCGAACAAAAAAAAGCAAAAAAAAATTGATTGAAAAATGACAGAGGTCAGTGAAAATTTTTTGAGTCGGAAAAATCTGAAAACTCATTCGGCCGAAAAACAATTTTTTTTGCAAATTGAGTTTCTATTCGTTTTTTTTTGTTTTGTTTTTCAATATTATTTTATTTTTTAGAGATATATTACTGCTTTAAAATCCAAAAGAATGGAATCCTTAAATTTTCAATTTTCATCTTCAGTTTTAAGTCGTCCAAATAAACGCAAGGCTAAAGAAGAGGAAAATGTTAAAGCAAAAAATGTTTGGCAACTTAATTCACGATCAAAATTTATTTCTTCTTATTCTCCTCAGTCGTTTTCTTTGCCTGATTCAATCATATTTTATATTTCAAAGAATCCAACGACTTCTAAATTATATCAAAAAATGATTCATACATGCAAATATTATTTCATTAAAAATCCTAAAATTGTTTCTTCAAGTTATCCTTATTCTTTTGATTCTGCTCTTCATAAATGGTGTATTGGAAAAACTCGATTTGCTTTATCACAATTAATTTGCAAATATTGGATTACTGAAAATTTAAATTCCACTTCTATTTTACCTAAACTTTACAAATGTGATGCAAAAAAAGTAAATCTCATAAATAAAGTTATTTCTTTTAATGAGCTTTCTATGTTTGCTACATTTGCTGAAGATATTACCTTAGAAACAATAACAGTAAAAGACACTGATGGCTCAATTCTTCCATTTGAAAAAGTTTTTGAAGCATTTATTAATGCCAAAAAGTATGGATTGTAAGTTCTTTTATTGTACTTTAATTAATTGTATTTCATTTGTTTCAGTTATTTTTATTTAACTCTTCCAAAAATTACATCAAAAACTTTTAATGAGCTTTTAAAGATTCCACATTTTTCAAAACTTCAATCATTTTCTTTAAAAAATATTCCTGATACTTTTGATATTGAGTCTTTTTATACTTATATGAAAGTAAGTTTCAATCACAATTTTATTTGATTTTCAATAACTTTAAAATTGTAGAAAAATAAAACAACAAAATTTTATCTTATTTTTGATAAATCAGTTTCTGAAGCACATAAAAATCGACTTGAAGAAATGATTGATGAAATTCGTTCTACAAAGGTTTCCAGTTTCCAAATTCCTTTTATTGATTTTCCTAGACTTTAAAATGGAAATAGGTTTTTATTCATTCCTTTGAAAAATTGAAATATTGGGTGATTTTATTAATGTGTAAGTTTTGCATCATTTTTATATTTTCGATTGATTATTTTGTATTTGTTTGATGTGGTATAAATAAGTAAGAATAAAAAGACAGATGTTTCTTAAATTTTTAATTCGCATATTTTTTTGAAAAATTTTGAAAAAGCATTGTTTATATAAGTTATTTTTTTTTGAGATCCGAAGTTTTTCGGTGGTAGAGCACTATTGTAGTTTTATTTATTATATTCGATTATAAAATTTTAATAGAAGAACCAAGAAATAAAAGATAAATATTTATGAAAAATTTTCATTCTTTATAAACTTCTCGAAATAACGAAAATGTTTTTTTGCAGTATACTTTGCAAATTCACTTGCGACAAAAGTGCATGTTTTGTTTTATATTACATTTCTTTCAATTAAATTAATGTACAAAAACAAATAAGAAACGACAAGCCCCTATTTTTATACAGATGTTGAAACATAATGAGCTTTTAAAGATTCCACATTTTTCAAAACTTTAATCAATGAATTTAAATAATATTCCAGAAGTTTTTGATATTGAAAATTTTGTTTGTATGAAAGTTAGTTTTAATTACAATTCCATTTTAGTTTTCTGTTATTTTTTTTAGAAAAACAAAACAACGAACTTTGATCTTTTTTTTTCATAATTCAATTTCTGCTCCTTATAAAAATCGACTTGAAGAAAATATTGATGAAATTCTTTCAACAAATGTTTTCAACTACAAACCTTTTTTTATTAACTTTGATCGACTTGAAAATTGGAAAGAAGTTCCGACTCTATAATTTGATATATGGAAATATTGTCTTTTTGTAATGTGCAACAATTGCATCACTTTTAATTTTTTTTTATTTAAGTGTTTTGTATTTGTTTGATGTGTTATATAAAAGTTAAAAAAATGTTTCTTAAATTTTTAATTTGCATATTTTTTTGAATATTTAAAAAAGCAAAGTTATTATCTTTTTTTGATAACTTATTATCTTTTTTTAATTCCAAAGTTGTTTGGTTTTTTTTCAAAGAGCATTATTTAAACTTTATTTACTGTATTCGATTATAGATTGTTACAGATAGACCATGAAATGAACTCTGCAACTTAAAAAGAGAAAAACATCTCATAAAAAATTTTAAAAAAAATTTACATTTCACGAACCGACAAATTAAAAATAAACGCCATTTAACAAATGTGCTTTCCCCTCGGGACCAACTTTTTTGTCTTTTTTACAAATCCAATTTTTTCACCGAAGAAGTGATAATTTTTATCATTTTTTTTTCTCGGTGTTAATTATTTAATTAGTGTTTCTTTTTTTATCAATAATCGTTCTCAGCATATTGAAGAACATATATTAGTAGAATCAAATCATGAGATGTCGTTTAACATATATTTTTTACAAAAAAAAATGATAAAGATTATCTCTTTTTCTACATAATTTGTAAATATTAATAATGGTAATAATTGTTTTGTTTTTTCGTTTTTTTGGAATAAAAATTTCATTTTAATTTGTTCGAAATGGAAGTTTAATAAACACTATTAAACTCCAGTTATTGTATAACATTCTCAAAATTGATCCGTAGTTTATTACATTAAAAACAAAATCTCCAATTTTTATTTCTTTTCATGAAGATAAAACCAATGCACGCACACTTATTTTTATCTAATCTTTCTTTTAAAAGTTGATTAAAAATTCTTTTTTTTTTCTTTAACCTCAGAAAAAAAGGATGACATTTATTTGCAAATAATATACTGCGTAGGGTGTTTGTTTCTGGTATAAAATTAAATTAAAGTATAAAAGCTCTAATGCTTTCTTGCCAAATAAAAAAACAGAAAAACCATGGCTACTCGAAAATTAAATAAAAATTAAATTTTAACGATGTCAATTACTTTTAAATATTATTACCACATATTTTTCTTTGCTGCAAAAACTTTTATTTTGTCATCAACAGAGTAAATACGGAATCTTTTTATAAAATTATTTTTTTTCTGCAACTTTTGGTGGCATTCTTTTTTTTTCAGATATGAATTGTGACAAAGTCTGCCTGCCATCAACAGATATAATCAACTTTTATTATTATTACTCCTTTGCAACGCTGTCTTTATCATGGCTAATTACACCCTTTTTAATATATGTAATTTTGACACAATCAAAACAATTAAAAAGCTTTAAATGGCTCATCATAAATCATTCATTTTGGTGTTTGGTTTTTGAAACAGTCTTTGCATCTACGAAACCTGTTTTTGTTGGACCTGGCACTGGGGGATATTTAATCGGAGGTTTACGAAATGGCAGCTTTCAAATTAGTGGAATTCTATCAATGTGTGAAATATTATTGGTTATAAATAATGTTGCAGCATTACTGGCAACTATTTTAAGTCGATATTTACAAACTTTTCCATCGTCATTAACGAATTGGTGAGTGTTTTTTGCGTTGCAACAGAACTTGAATGATATTAGTTAATTTTTGATATATTTTTTTTCGGTTTTCTGGCAATGGCACGGTGCGCTGAATTATCCATTTGGAAAAAACTTCGCTTGAGTCCGCGAACACTTTTTCCCATATTAAATTTTTAAACCTACATTCTGAAGCCGCAAAACACTTTAAAGATAAGCTGTTGCTGCTAAAAATTAGCATAGGGGTACTAGAAGCTATATTTGTAGGGACTAAGAAAAATATGGATTCTGGAGCCCAGGATTCAGAATCCAAAATAAATTTTTTAAATGTTTCAAATTTGGTATCATTCGATTCGTCTCGACGAGTAGATTACAATGAATGTAAAATTGATCGTTGTAAAAGGCTTCAGAAGGTTTCAATCATCTAAAAATAAATATTAAAAAGAAATCTTTCGCCTTCTGTATTTCGATTCTGAAGCCTTTTACAACGATCAACTTTACATTCATTGTGATCTACTCGTCGAGACAAAAAGAATGATACCAAATTTGAAGCATTTGAAAAAAAAATGTTTTGGATTCTGAATCCTGGGCTCTAGAATCCATATTTTTCTTAGTTTTGCGGCATCAGCATTTAGGTTTTAAGATTTAATATGGGAAAAAGTGTTCGCGGACTCAGGCGAAGTTTTTTCCTAATGGACAATTTATAAGGGAGTTGACGCACCGTGGCAAAAGTATTATACAAACATAAACAAATATTACAGGTACAACTTCAAAACAGGCACATTTATAACAATATCATATATTACAGTATTTTATATCTTAACTGCAGTCATATTTATGCCAGCAATTTTGAATGGAGAAAAAGATGGAGAAGTATCCGCCCTAGAATATGATTCAATATACCAAAAATTGTTTGATGAACCTTCATTCTTTTATATTCCACGAAAATATTGCGAAATTGCATTATTTGTAATGTTGCTAATCTTATTAGGTCTTATCGGATGTTCCTTTGCTTTAGCATTGCTTTTTGTGTATTTAGTTCAAAAAAATCAAACTTTATCTGTTGCAAAATTGCAGCAATCTCTGATTTTTAGTTCAATAATTCAAATTTTGCTGACATCATTCTTTCTCTTTCTTCCATTGGCAATTCTCGTTGGAACCCTGTATTTTGAAATTCAAAATAGTGCAAACCTTTTAATATTTAATAATTGTATAATTGTTAGTCACTGCTTCATTGAGCTACTTGCAACACTTTTTTTTATTCGACCCTATCGAAAATATGTTTCATCTTTGTTATGGCAAATATGCAGATTTTTTAGTAGAAATCAAACAAAAGTGAATAATGGCATGGCACAAACACAATTTGAAAAATAAGCAAAATTTTATCATCATGAGTTCCTCCTCTGTGAACATTAGCTCCTTTGCCTATAATAATATTTTAAAGAAAATTTCAATAAATCTTTTTAAAATTTATTTAATAACTTTAGAAATGAATTTTTTTCTGTCGTTTTTTTTTCTAAATCGCACAAAATATAAAAAAAAACTTTTCTTTATTCAAATTCGAAAACAATCAAAAAAAATATCATATACAAAAAAAAATTTATTCAATTTCAATTTTACATTTTGATGTAATTTCAAAATCTGTTTCTGCAATCATTTCAGCAAGCAAATAATCATTGTGACCAATATCAAAAAAATTTCGTACTCCAATATCTCCATCAAAAAAATAAATTAAATACCATTCAATTCCAGCTCTCTTTTTTATAGGACTTGGAGTTGAAGGTTTCTTACAATTTGTTTTCCAATAAATGACATTATTATAAGGATTATCAGAAATCCGATTCTTTAAAGTTTTAATAATCGCATTATTGTTTTGAAGATTACCACAAATTGATTGTCCATACCCATTTGTAATTTTTACTAAAAAATTATTGTTTTCTTTAACACAACTACAACATTACCTTTAACATAATCATGAATACTTCCCAAAATATTACTCAATTCGTCATAGGAAAAAAGAAAGCCTCTTTTAACTAAAAAATGTTGAAATCAAGGAATGTAAGAATTTTAATAAAAAAATCACATACCAACGTATTCAGTCAAAAAACGTGGTTCCATATTCTTAAATTCAATAAGAGGTAAAAATTCTTTTATTTCATTTTTAATTGCATCATTTTTATTAGAATTTTCATCATTGAATTCATTTTCAATATTTGCTTTTTTTCGAGATTTTAGTGCTTGCTTTTAATCGAAAAAAATGGGGAAAAAGATTTTTATAAGCCAAAAAAAATTTTGGTCAGATTTATGAAAAAATATTTAATAAGATATTGTAAAAAAAAAGAAACTTTTATTTGTCTCACTAAAAAAAGTTTTTCTTTTATGCACAAACTTTTTTTGCTTAAGAAGTTTTTTGTTTTTGGGTTGCGCAAAACAAAGGCACTTCAAAACCGCTCAATACAATTTTTTTATAGGTCAAATAACTACTAAAGATAAAATTTTCTAATCGATGAGATGAATTTTTTTTTAAAAAAAATGTAAAATGTACATTTTTTATAAAATCTTTTTTCCTTCTTTTTTTGTTTATCGAAACCATTCGTAAAATTGTAAGTTATGATTTTTAAATTTTCCATATAAAAATAAAGAGTTTTTTTAGATGCCACAAATTCCATTTGCTCTTCAATGGACGATTGCAAAAAATCGATTAATTTCTTTAAAAGATTCTGAAAATGGTCGTTTGGATTCTGATTATGTTTCAAATATTCCTGGCTTTGAATATTGTTTATCAATTTATCCAAATGGAAGTAATGAAAAGCATCGTGGGAAACCGTGTGCCTTTTTATACATAAAACTAAAAAATGTAAAGAAAGTTGAAGCTGATTTTACTTTATCAATTGAATCTGGAAATTATTCATTCAAAGATCATGCTACTTATGAAAAATCAATTGGTTATGGATTTTGTGTTGGAAACACTGAAGATTTTTTCGATCCTGAAAAGAAATTCATTGTCGATGGAAAACTTGTTTTAAAGGTTAAAGGTACTTTTAAATTTGAAACTAATGATGATAATTCTGATATTGTAAAACAAAAATGGGAAGGTGGAGAATTAGGCGATGAATTATGGGAAGAAGATGGTAGTAAAGATTTTACAATTGTTGTTGAAAAGAAAGAAATTAAGGTAAGTTGTAAAAAACATATTTACCTTTATTCTATTTTATTATTTTTTAGGTTCATAAATTAGTTCTTCAAACAAAATCAAATGTTTTTCGAGCAATGTTAAATTCAAAAATGAAAGAATCAATCGAAAATAATGTTGAAATTATTGATTTTTCATTTAATATTGTTGAAACTGGAATTAGAATGATATATCACTGTAATTTCGAAACTTCTTTATCAATTGATGATCAACTGTCACTTTTACAATTCTTTGATAAATATAATCTTCTTTCACTCAAGGTTTGTTTTTTTTCAATAATTTTGGTAGTTTTTTATTATAAATTTTTCTAGGATAAAGTTGAATCACGTTTAATTGCTCAAATTTCTGCTGCAAATGTTTGTCGTTTTACAAATTTTTCAATTCTTTCAAATTCTCCAAAACTCAAAACCAATTGTATGAAATTTTTAATGGATTCATTTTTTGCATCAAAAACACCATTAAATGATATTGAAATTCTTGATAAAGATATTGCTTTACAAATTCTTCAAAATTCTCTTTATAAAACTTTTTCAACACATTAATACTCTTTTGTATGAATTTTTTCTCTTGTTTTTTATGTTTTTACGTTTTTTTACTTAAAAAAAATTATTTTGCAACAAATGATATATCATTTGATGGGACTTGAGGAGAAGCATAAAAGCAATGAGATATAGTTATGTAGATAGAGCACATGGAATTTTAGAGATAAAAATATGTCTATTCAGTGACTCGTTTTAAGGTTTTTCGGGGGCAAAAAGTTGTTTTTAACTATTTTGAATTCATTCAAGCATTTTTCTTTTTTATTTGCATATAAAGGAACACCTCAATTACGTCACATTTCCTTTTTCATAAAAATAAGATTTTGTATTGCAAGTAGGGATGAAAAAGCCCTGAATAGTTTGTTGTTTAATTTTTTTTTACTTTTCACTGAAAAAAAAATAAACTTTTTTTATTTACAACCTCAAAAAATACCACCTTTTGAAATATTTAGATAGAGACATGCAGAGAAAATTTGCGATTTTTTATTTTTCTATAGTATTATATTTACCGCTAACTTTCGCACATTTATTTTTTATTTTATTTGACTCTGAAAAAAATTCTGCATCTGATAGGCACAATTTCAAATTCGGAGAATGAAGGGGCAAAAACTTCGGTTAAAAAAATTACGGTGGTTTCATTTTTTCTTTATCAAACATCATTTTTATTAGCATTTAGCCTAATAATTTTTTTTACTAACTCGTATTAATATTAAGATTCTGCATTTTTTGTTACCAAAATTATGTTTATTGCATAACTTTTGAAAAACGGCACACATTCCTATATTTGTGCTCCAAAAAAATGTCGCCTCCTTTTTTTGCCGCTTTTAAAGAAAATCTGTTTTTTATTCATAACTTTTTTTGTTGTTAAAAAATCACAGAACCGAAAACTAATTTTTTGAGAAATTTTTAGAGCAAAAAAATATATGGATTGAATGTCACTTTTTTTGGGGTCCATGAATTTTACATTTTTTTTTGTCAAAAAAATATATTTGTGTTTTACTTTTTTCAGTTTCTTAAAAATTTTGTTAAAAAGGTGAGAAATTTAGAACTTTTAAAAAAGAAGAAAAAAGTGTTGTTTTTTCTGTTTCTACTTTTTTTATTGTTTTATCTCGTTGAAACCATAGTAATCGTTTTCCTTTTGTGCATTTTTCGAGCTTTTTTAAAGTGAGGGATAAAAACAACAACAGATTTATTTGACTTGAAAAAGTGTGACAATTATTTGAATGATGCTGTTTCAAAACAACTTTGAAGCATGCTGTAAATTTTAAATTATTCTGGTTTTCGCTATAAAAAATTTGACTTCAAGAATTGTTTTTAATGTTTTGGTGACTGTAAAAATTCCTAAAAAATGCTTTTGTACGCTTTTTCAAAAGCATCAAAGTTTACCCAAATTTTTTACGTTTTTTTATATCAGATCAATGAATATATTTCAATGAGGTGATATTTACCTTTTAAACAAATTTAACTTATTTTCGAGTTATTTAAATTTTTTTATAAATTTTATTTTGCCAACCTTTTGCACGAGTCGACAACCAAAAAAAACGCCGTTTAACAAATATGCTTTCCGCGCGGGACCAATTTTTTTGTCTTTTTTGCAAAAGCAATTTTTCCATCGAAAAAGTGATAATTTTTATCATTTTTTTTTGTAAAAAATATTTGTTAAACGTCATCATCTCCTAATATATGTTCTTCAATATGCTGATAACGATTATTGATAAAAAAACACTAAAAAAATAGCCAACACCGAGAAAAAAAGTGATAAAGATTATCACTTATTGCTTTTGCGAAAGACAAAGCACATTTGTTAAATGGCGTTTTTTTAGTTTATTGACTCTTATTTCACTTTATTACGGTAAAAAAGCGTTTCCAAATTTTTTACAGCGAATATTTTGATATTTGTTAATAATTTTTAAACATTATTTGCTGTAACCAGTTTTAATCATTTTAGAATGAAACAATTAAAACTTTGAACAATAATTCTACCACGTAATTTCTATTAAGCGCATTTTAATTTTTTGACAAAAAATTTCATTTCAAAACCACCAAAAATAATATTAATTATTACAACATGTAATTTTTTTCTTTTACAAGTGTAAATTACTTTACAAATAAAAACAAATATACAAATTTGAAAGCATTTGTGTCACTATTTTGGTTTTATAAGTGGTACATTTAATTTCATTGATTGTATTAAAACGAGTGTTAAAGCATAAAAATGTAAGAGTAAAAAAACCTTAAAAAAGTGTTGGTTTTTTCCGTTATTTTTTTTACTTTTGTTTTCTGAAACTTTTAGTACAAAAAACAAGCATCTGTTTGATTTGTTGAATTACATCAAGACAAAACCTAATTCGCGTTTTGATTTATTTATTTAACTATTTTTTATGTCCTTTTTACCATTTTTTTCATTAATAGCAATTTTTTAGAACAATTGAGTATAATTATTAGTTATGATATTTGGCCATTGTTATTTTGAAGCAATTTTATAATTTTTTTTTACTTCCGACTTACTGCAAAAACAAGTTGAAAGAAAAAGCAAGAAAAAATGTGGGCTGCGGCACTTTTGTAAGTTTTATATTTTTTGAAAGAATCTGTTTTTGACACTTTTTTTCTTTGAAATGTCTCTGTTTATCTTTAACAAAAGAAAAAAAGAGATTGCATTTTTCCAAATGCTGAAACATAATAAACTATTATCCAATATTATTCAAATTTCTCAATTTTTTTCCAGGTTTTACATTCTTTTTCGACAAATTTTGTACAAAAAATGTGTTTTTTTCAACATTTTTGTGTCTCTTTTTCTTCACATTTTTGTTTTCCTTAATTTTCTTTTATAAATTTATCTAATATCAGTCATTTGTCTTTTATAATTTTCCAATTTTCAACAACAATTTCTCTTTCTTCTTTTTCAAAATAATATCCTTTTTCTCAAAATATATATTGTCTTTTTGTAAGATTTATTTTTTCCGTTACAAATTTAAAATTTTCACTTTTCCATTTCTCTCCTGCCTTTTTTTTCTGTCATTGCTCCGCCTCAATTTTTTCTTCTTCTTTCTTTCCCTCCTTTTTTAAAACAACGGCGGCAAAGAAAAAAGTGAAGAAGATTAAAGCTTTTAGAAGAAAAAAAAGATTTTTTTCCCGCGCTCAGGTTCCATGCTTTTTTTTCTTCCCAACCAGCTTAATCCCTACTAAAAAGGAGCTCAAGTACCACTTTTCTTCTTTTTACAACTACTACAACAACAACATCATTTTTTTAATATTATCTTACTATCGTGATGGCATTTTTATTTTTATGCATTTTTTTTATTAAATTTTGAATGAAAAGTTAAGTGCCGCCTTGGCAACGCCTTCAATTACGCTATTTTTCTTTTTTTCTCTTATAGCGAAAATCTTTTTTTTTGAAAATTAATGCCTAAAAACAAATATAAACCTTTTTAAATGGAATTAAAAAAAAGAAGGGATTTGAGATATCCGTTGTTGACACAAGCTATGGCAATCCGGATACAATCCGATTTTTGGCATCTTTTTTGTAGGAAAAATAGAAAATTAATCTTTGGCATTTTTTCATTTTTTTACTATTTTTAACATTTTTGTATCTCCATTAATGCCTTCCGCTTAATAATACTATTTTTTAATGTATAGAAATTAACGAGCCCCAAAGGTGGCAAAAAAGAAAAAAATTATTTTTCCTTTCTCTTTTTTAGTGTTTGTTGAGTGACCGAGATTTTTGTGCTTTTTATAATTTATCCATAAAAATTTTTATGCTACGTAAAAAAAGGTGTAATTTTCCTTGTTATTTGCATTTTTTCGTGGCACTTTTTTTTGCAATAAATTATGTCATAGATTTTAAAAAAAGCTATAATTAGCGCGGCCGTTAAAACAAAGAAAAATGAAAGAGAGAGAGAGTGTTGTTGAAAAAAAGGTTATGTAAGAATAAAAGAGTGAGAACAGGTTGCTTTAGGGATGCCTTGTTTGTTTCTTTTGTTTTTGGCATTTTTTTTTATGTTTGACGTTTCTGCCGTCTGAAGATGATGTAGCCAATATAGGAAAAAAAAGATTTGTTAGATCAATTTTTAAAACATTTCATTAATTATTTTTCCAACAGAACGGAAAGCATTGTTTTGATTTTGCGTTTTCTTTAAAAAAAATATCTGAGTTGCGCTTTCTTTTAATTAAATTATTACCTTAAATAAAATATAGTCATATTAAAAAAATTTTACTTTTCTGGAAACTTATCTGTTTTGATCTCATATACCGCGTTGGAATCAGTTGTTCAAAAAATGCTTTGGCATTGTGTTTTTTTTTCTTTTTATTTTTTTGTTAAAAAGATGAAAAAATGAGCATTATCTTTAACAACTGTGCCAGATCTTATATTAGTTTTTTACATACATTTTTTTTTCAAAACTCTCTGCTATCCCACTCAGTTTTTTATGCTGATTAATAATATTAATATAAAATATGCATGAAAAGTTAATATAAGATCAGGCACAGTTGTTAAAGATAATCCTCGTTTTTTTAACATAAAAAAATAAAAACTAAAAGAACACAATTTTTATTAGCTCCCCAATTTTAGTTTTTTTAGATTTTAGTTAAATTATATTAAAACTTCCACAATATCTTTTTAAATTTTCGATTAATTCATTAATGGTTTTCCCATGCTCAAACATGTTCGATGCCAAAAAGGAAGGGAGTGGAAAAGCAAAAAAAAAGATGAGATTTTACTTTTTTTAAATATTCAAGACACTTCTCATTTCTTTCTTTTTTCACATGAGAAAAAATTAGTTATTACGCTTTAATAATTTTTATACATTCGTTAAATGAGAGTTGAGCATTTAATTACAAAGTCGTTATTTTTTAAAAAATAAGAAAAAATGAAAATTGAAGTTTTGCGTGTTTTTTGCTTATTTTTGAGAAAACGCTGGAGTTGAGTAAATTAGCTTTGTATATTTTCAATTGCATAGGTATTTAAAATGACCAAAAAGTATGCTTTATTAAAAAACTATTGGGTATAGATAAAAGCTATTTTTGTGTTTATACAAAAAAATTTTCCCGGAGAAAAACAATTTTGACTTACTAAAACTTCTATTTTTCTGCTCTGGCATATGAAATTTTATTATTGTTAATTTTTTTAACTTCAGTCGCTTTTTTAAAAGCAAAATATCCGAAAAAAAATTATTTCTCGCTTGCAAAAACAACTATACCGGCTTTTATTAGCAAGTTTGTAGCAACAAAGCTAATTATTAACTACTTCAACAACTTAACTATTGAGAGTATGTTAAGGTTGAATATGTTAGATGACCAAATTTTAAAACCAAACAAAAACCGTCTGAATATTTTTTTATTCTTGTTTTATTTAACAAAAGAAGAATTTTGAAATATGTTTTGGCTTTTTTCCTGCGAAAAATCCATTTATTAGCTTTCAAGAAATGCCCTAAAACTTTTACTAATGAATTTTAAAGCGTTCAAAAAAGTAACAAAACTTCTTTTAAAAACATTTTGAATAAAATTGTAATGTGTTAAATATGTATGTAGATCGGATACTGAATTTTTAGAACGAAAAGACTTTCATCTATTGCTTTTTCAATATTTTTGAAAGAAAAATTACAAATTTTTTACTGAATCCAAAAAAATTGGCTTTTAATTTTTTTATAACGTGTATTATCCGTGTTTAGGAATAAAATACATTTAAAATAACTATTTTTTTAAAAACAGGATATCCCAATTTTCACTTCTAAAATGCCATTCAAATTTAATCCTAAAATCCATCTTTAAAAGCATCTTCAACTTTGCAAATATATACAGTATCTC
>CABFKP010031236.1:0-16722 GCA_901779475.1 Panagrolaimus davidi
TCAAGTGAAAAAGTGGAATACTTTGGAAGAGGAATATCATAATAATCCTTTAAATGCAAAAATAAAGAAGATTTTTTAACATTTTTCGTTGATGAACTTCCATTATTATGATCAGTGTTATTTCGACGATTATTTGAAGGACTGCTTTGATTTTTATTATGACGACTGCGGTTCATGATGTTAGGTATTAATTAATAATTCCTGAAAAAACTAATTGTAAACAAATTAAATCAAACGATCAATGCAAAAAAAACAGACATGCTAAAAAAACGGCGGTGTAAGCAATCGATTTTTTTTCTACTGTTACAACCATTTATTTAATATTATTGCAATATTGTTTTTTAATTGCTTTTCTACTAAAATTTTTTTTGGTAATACATGTGTTGGATGTAAATAAAAATTACTGTTACAGTTTTCTACTAAAATGTTAATAAATAATTAAACATAAATGATCGTTAAAAACTGCAACTTACAATAAGAAAAAAATCGATTGCTAACATCCGCCAAAAAACGAACTAATTTACAAAATGCAAAAGCACATTTACAAAAAACGAAAGATTTTGTAATAGCATAAAGAAAATTGGTTTTTCCGCTGCGAATTGCGCATCTTTTTTTGTCGGTTCAAAAATAACGAAGACAAAAAATGTTTATCCTTTAATAAAAGCGTATGCCGTAATTTTGAAAAAGTCCTACTGCAAATTTATATTTAACAAAATTTCTTTAATATGTGATTTTAGGTTTTCGGACATATTCTATTTTTAAGAAACAATTTTTGCAAATTATAAATTGTACAATTTATTTTCATTTACAAGAGAGATCAGCCGAGCACAAAATGTAGAAAAATGTTATAAAAATGAAAGTAAAAGAGATGGTTTACTCCTCCTTTAAATGATTCATCCCAGACAGCAGGTTGTGTGAAAAATGATTTTTAGCTGACGTTCATGGAAACACATTAGGGGCTGTCCAGATATGACGTGATACAAAAGTCGACCTTTATTAGCCCACCCACCCATTAGGTGATAATAGATCAAAGATTTTTGCCGACAATATAAAAACGGTGTGATAACTGGCTACCCCCCCCCCCCCTCCAACCCATCATCTGTATCACGTCATATCTGAACTGCACCTTATTATAAGAAATTAAAAAACAGTACCGTAAAAAAATACCTCCACAACTTTTTTTTGTACAGCTGAGAAAAAAGTCACATTAAAGCATAACATTTTAATGTCTATAATTAAATTTAATTGTTTATTAAGTTCATTTTTGAAAAATATTTTCTTTATATAAGAAAGTAAGTTATAACTTTTTTTTAATACTACGTTTGACAGCTGTGTATTTTTGCCGCTTTATTTCTACATTTACAACTTTTTAAGATTTCATTTTCCAAATGTCAAGTCCTCAAGCACGTGCAGAATACAATACTTCCAAATATTTTACAATTATTTATTACATTTCTGAAACTGTTGACGATCTTAATTATTTTTGTGCTGTAATTGAATTATTCGTTGTTATATTTTTTTTAAAACAATTTTATTCAAAAAATCCAAACTTTTCGTCATCATATTATGTTACAATGATAAGCGGATATATCATTGATATAATTGTTACTTTATTCTTTTTCTTTGGAAATTTTCAAGATGCGGTTCCAACAAATAATTTTTTTCGTGCAAATATTGTTGTACAATGGTATGGAACATTTTATATAGGTCCATGGAATACTGTAATGGTTTTAAATCGATTTTCTGCAATTGTTTTTTATTCAAAACATGATAACCTTTGGAAAGGATGGAAATTATGGTGTATTTTATTCGGATATATGATAACCCCATTTATCATTGAAGGATATTTATTTTCTAATTTATATTGTTTTACTGTTGTATCATTAGATAAAAATTGTGTAGCGTATGCTGGGGAGCAACAAACGGTTAGATTTATTCGAGGGTCGGTTGAAAAGTCCAAAACATCTTCAACTAGAGTTTGGCTTTCATAAGGATCCCAGAGCTCATATTTTTAGGGTAAACCACCAATGAATGTTAGCAACTTTTTACCTAAAATTGTTGGCATTTTGAGACAGTTCGCCAACCAGCGCCAAATGTATAGTTTTGGTAGCAAATTGCTATAAATTGTGTAAAAAATAATATAAAGCATTTAAGAATCCTTTACAAACAAAAAATTCGAATTTGCACGATTTGGCAAAGTGTCTCAGAATTCCAAAATTTTTAGGTAAAAGGTTGCTCCCATTCAATGGTGGTCTACCCTAAGAACATGTGCCATTTTATACATGTTTTGGACTTTTAGGAACCTTTTTTTATTTTTTTCTGTAAATGAGAAAAAATAAAACTTTATTATGAAGTCTTTATATTGGTTTTCTAGGTTGTAGCAATATCTAATACAGTATTCTCTGGAATTAGTTTAGTAATCGGATTAATTACGGCACTTTACAACCGAATAAAATTTGGTAATTTAATAAATCAGAGTGCCATTGTAAGTCAATTATATGGGAATTCCCAAAAAACAATTTTTTTATGCTAATCAAATTTTAGAAAAAATATGAACATAGACTTTTAAACCAAGCCATTATTTCAACAATTTTATTTATTCTTTATAATCTTTGCAATTTTTATTACGGTTTTTTAAAAGGAAAAGAGCGAACAACCGCGGAACAAATATTTTTATATAAAATATCTGTAAATTTAACAAACTTTTTATATTGTTGCTTTCATTTTTCTTTTATTGTAATAATCTTTTATTTGAGGTAATTTTTAAGATCTTTGTTTTGAAATAATTGCTTTATTTTCAGTCCATCATCATTTCGTCAAGCATTCTTAGGATTTTATCGAATCACTGACTGCTATAAAAAAATTTTTAAATCCAACAAAATTAACGCCACTACAACTGCAAGAACATCATAATGCATGTTTTACAAAACCCAAAAAAGTTTTTTAAAGTCGTTGTTTTAAATGTGTCAAATATGGTTGAGGAATTTTAACACCCCAGAAATTGGAGTCATATTTGGAGGTTTTGATGGAATAATTGAAAGCAAAAAAATGAATTAAAAACTTTTTTCAGAAAAATTTGTTACCTCAAACTGATTTCACGAATATCAAAGCGTATGCATTATTATGATATGTAATTTTGTTTGAAAAAAATAAAAAATTTCTAGAACTTTTTAAAACGATACAAAGAATAAATGTCGAACAAAAGTTAATCCACAAAAAGCATGGAAAGAATTTATTAGAAAAGTTAAAAAAGAGCCGTCTAAAAAAGCCCAACAAAAAGTTTTATCCGCCGATGTTCAGCAGTTGATTGGAAATATTTTCACCATTATTTAAAACTTTAAAAAATATTTTTTAGTTTAACAATTGAAAAAGGCAGATAAAAATGATTTAACGAAAACTTTTCGTCAAAATGTTAAAATTTTTGTTGCAAATTCATATTTTCATGTTTCTGAAGATGAAAAGAATTCTTCTAGAAAGATATCTTTGTAAATGATCCGGAAAATATTAAATTTGGTAAACTATACAAAATTCCAGTTTTTTTAAAAATTTATTTATTATAGTCTATAATTTATAGATTCTTCAATGATTTGTTTTAAAGAAGCAAAAACTCTTTCATCATGTTCCAATTGTAAAATGGCACTTTATTGTTCAAAAGAATGCGAAGAACTTGATTGCGGTAATTTTAAGCAAAGCTTAAAATGTTTTCGAATTTGATGTAACTGATATCATTATCAGTGATATGTAATTTTGTTTGACAAAAATATAAATTTTCCAGAACTTTTTAAAACGATGCAAAGAATTTATGACATTTTTATTAGATATGGGATTTGGATTTTTTCACAAGAGGTTTTTTATTATTTAAAAACAAACATAATTTTTTATGTATAAAAAAGCCCTGGTATGTTTATTTGAACTTTTTTAATCAATAATGAATTTATGGGTTTTAGAAAAATAATAAGTAAACAAAATTTTATCTTAGTTTTTGCGATTCATTTTTTTAATTGCATAAGAATCGTCTTATGGCTATTATTGATGCAAATGTTGGTGAAGAAGATCATGATTATCGAATTTATTTTATTAATTTCAAAGGACTTGATGATACAAGAGAAAAAAAATTAAGTAATCTTTTTTGGAATTCTTTTTGTTTTTAGTTGCTGCACACTTTTTAATAAAAATGTTGATTTATGCAGCACGCTACAAAATTTAATTATTACGGTATCTTTGTTACACGGTGGAGTCGGCTTGCATAGAATTAAAATGGTTTTATAATATTGCTGTAACAATCGTAACAACATATTTATAAAAATTTCCAAAGGGCACTGTTCTTCCTGCTGCTAAAAATAATTAAGCAAAGAATGTGATTTGTTAATTTAATTATAATCATATTTCAAATGTCACGAGATTCGCCTGTCTTAGATAAATGCTTCAAAGACAAATGAGAAAAGACTTTTTTCATTAGATTATTTAAATATTAATTGAAAAGTTGTTTTTAAATACGCAACCATCATTCATCACAACTAACAAATCATAGATACAAACTTTTCACTTTGTTCTGTAAATTCTCCCAATGTATCTTTCCCATAAACCCCTAAAATTCCAATAAATGTATGATGATAAAAAAAGTTTATTCAAACTTTCAAAAAATGAATAACATAATTAAACAAAAAACAACAACATCAAAAAAACAGACTAAAAAAGAAGACAAAACATTGTTGCAGATTTACGATGATGTTGAAATTATGGAGATTCAGCTTGAGAAACATTAGCATGTGAAGCATGGGCAGTCTTCTTTGGGAGAAGAACGGCATGAATGTTTGGAATAACACCACCTTCAGAAATTGTAACACCTATAAAAAGACAAGCATTAATATATGTAACAATATGCATTACAAACACGGAGGAAGAAAAGTGGACAGAATGGAAGGAGGAAAAGTAGTTTCCCCTTTCCTTATCCATGTTGGTGTCGATCATTGTAAAAATAAAATACAAAAAACATACCAGAGAGAAGTTTATTCAATTCTTCATCATTTCGGATGGCAAGTTGAAGATGACGAGGATTGATGCGAGTCCTCTTATTATCACGAGCAGCATTACCAGCCAATTCAAGAACTTCAGCAGTTAAATATTCCAAGACAGCTGCAAGATATACAGGAGCTCCACCTCCAACACGTTCGGCATAATGTCCTTTACGAAGGAGACGATGAATACGGCCAACAGGAAATTGAAGACCAGCACGAGATGATCGACTTTTTTGTTGACTTCCAGAAGATTTGCCACGGTTAGATTTTGGAGCAGCTCCAGACATTTTGTTTACAGTTGTTTTTAACAAAGAAGGTTAAAAGAAGATACGTTAAAACTAAAAAAGATGAAGTTAACTAGTTAAATATTTTGAATACAAAGAAGATAAAAATAAAAGGACACGATTACAGAAAAACAAAAAAGTATTTTATTAAAAAATAAAATCAGAGCAGAAGAGATAATAAAAAAAAGTCGAACAGCAGCAACAAAATCAGCAACAAATGACGAAAATTTGTTTGAACGAAAAACTTCGACGCAAAAAAAATCATCGAACAATAAAAATTGGCGGGAGTTGATATTCAGGAACGTTTGCCAAAGGTTGAACATTTTTCTGCTTTGTTTTTTGTTGCTGTTTTTTGGGCTTCGAAAAAAAGAACCTTCGAAAAAAATGTAAGCTCCCATTTTTTCTTACTATTTTTTCTTACTATTTTTTCCTGAAAAAACTTGTTTAATTAGTTGATAATTCTCTTATAATTCTCTTGTATCTTTTTATCGGATTTTTCTTTTTTGATTATTAGATTTCTCATTTTATGATTCCCATCCACCATTTTCACTGCTTCATCTTTATATTTTTAACTCTATCTTCTTCAAATCTTTTTTAGCTGTAAAAAAACAAGGAAGGAGCAATGACGATGTATTTTTGCGTTTTTTTATTCCAGCTTTCGCAATCTTTGTTTTTCGAATAAGTTAACCCATAATTTTATGTTCCTTTACTTACTCATACTTGTTCAACTATGTACATCCTAATTTTTGTTTTGCACAGCTATGTTATGTATATCTCGTTTTTTTCTTTAGTTATTATCGCGCTCTTCTTGCTTTTCTCATCATATATATATCTTTCTTTTTCAGGTTCACGTCTCGTTAACTAACGTGATTATGGTTTTTACCAAGAAAGCTGGTGCAAAGAAGACTGCTTCTCAAAAAGCTGCTCGTCCTGCTGATGGCAAGAAAGGTCGCAAGAAGACCAGAAAAGAAACTTTTGGTGTTTATATTTATCGTGTCCTTAAACAAGTTCATCCAGAAACTGGTATCTCATCTAAAGCAATGTCAATCATGAATTCTTTCGTTAATGATGTCTTTGAAAGAATTGCTGCAGAAGCTGCTCGTCTTGCTCAATACAACAAACGTTCCACCATCTCATCTCGTGAAATTCAAACAGCTGTTCGTCTTATTCTTCCTGGTGAACTTTCCAAGCATGCTGTCTCTGAAGGAACTAAAGCTGTTACGAAGTATACTGCATCTGTTTAATGTAACTTTCTTCTTTTTTTACTTTGTTTTGCTTTAATTGTTTCTTTTTATCAATGTTACTCGTTGTTTTTATTCATTACGAATAAATTTTTTGTCTCTGCAAAACGTTGTATTCGGATATAGGGGTTTTTATTTCCATAGAATTAATGTTTACTATAGCTTTGTTTTATTAAAAAGACATTTTTGATTTCCTTTTCTCTGGTGGTCAGATGAGATTTTTATAATAATTAGTTAATATGAACAGAAAATTTTACAAAGTTGCTATCATCAGTTAATCTCTAATTCTATACTGTAGTTTAGTTGTTGTCTTAAAAATCGAATAAAACAGAACAAACATTTTTTATACCAAAAAAACAAAACCAGAAAAAATAATCATAAAAATATTTATACCAAAACAGACTATTGTTAATCAAAAAAAACGTAATTTCCGAGTTTCACCAAATTACAAGCATCTTCCAAACAATTATTAATACATTCAATATCTTCCCAATCAAAATCTGTCAAAATGCAAAAACCAAGTCCATTTGGCTTTTTTCCAGTTTCTTTTTTGATGGCTTTTAAATGTTGCTTTAATAAAAGTGCCATTAAAAATTCAGGTGATGCAGCTTTTTTGGTTCCATCAAATGTATCAAATTCAATCAATACAGGATTTTCATCATCTTTTGTAATTGTAAAGCTCCGATGTTTATATTCTTGAAGTTCTTCTTCTGTACGAATGATAACTTGTAAAAGATCTAAAACTTGATATGGTAAAAACATCAGTAAAAAACATTTCGTAGCTTACCACAAACAACAAATTTACCAAGTTTTCCAAATGTTTCTTCAGCAGCTTTACCAAAGTATGGCTTTTCTTTATCAAATGCAATATGCATTGGTTTTCCCCGTTGACCTAAAACGTGCTTTTATGGATTACTACATTTTCTGCTTTAAAAAAAATTACCACCCCAACTATCCAAGAATTTGTATCCTTCTTTTGTGTCATCCCAAATGCAAATAAAAGAATGATTTTCATAGAATCCAATAACGGGACATCTTTCAAATTCTTCTTCATCTTCATCAAAATCATCCATTTTTTCATTACATAATGAAGGAAAATCAATAATTTGTTGAACATTTATTCCACGAACTGCATAACTTGGTTGATTATCGACATCAACTTTCAAAGTTATTTCATATTCATGATAATTATCATCACCAAGAGCAGAAGTTTCAAGACGACAAACTTTTCGCTTTTCCCAGTTAAAATATCCAATCTAAAAACGAAAGTGAAGTTTAACAAAATAAATTATAACTAAGTATTAAACTTACAAAGTAATTAAAGCTTGATTTTGATTGAATAACAGTTTTTTCAAACGGTAATGCTACAGTATCGTCTTCCATAAATATTGAAAATTCTTCTTCACCACATTCAAAACCAATCATATAAGCTCTTGTTGTCGTTGGTAATACATGAAATTTTGTATACTTTTTATTAAAAATCCATTTTGATTCTTCAATAACTCCAGCACCAGTATATTTATTATTCCCCGTATCATCCACGAAAATAAACTTCTTTGATTCAGCTTTCAAGATATTCTTTAATGTTTTTATCAATGGTTTATCAGGCTTATCACTACAAAATACAATCTTTTGAAGTTCATTTTTACCAAGAATTTTTTCTCCAAGTTCTTCATCGCTTTCATCCATGTCATGTATTGAATGATTTTGAACAAGTTCATAACCAGCTTTTGTATATTTAAGTTCAATAATATGAACAAATTTATCTGTAATTAACAGAACCAATATAAATTCTCCAAAATTGACAGAAATATTTGCAGCAATCAACATTTTTGTTGTCGTAAAATTAAAATCAGAAATAAAACAATATGGAATTTTTGTTGTACTGGAGTAATTTATTGCATCAAATTTTGCTTTTAAAGATTTACAAAACTGAACATTATTTGGAAATTTCTCACTTTGCAATTGATGAACTCGTAAAATAACAGCTTTAATCTTTGAATCCATAATTTTTGGAATTTCATCAATAAAATTCTCAGCATCTTTAATAACAATATGAAAATATGCTTCTTTACTTTGATATCCAAAAATAACAACTTGAATTAAATGATCTTCATATGGAGAAACTAAAGCAATATATTCTTTTTCGATGCTATTCGGAATTAGACTTGTTGTAATATTGTAACAGTTTGCCATATTTTTTATTCCTTCAAATTTCTTTAAAAAGGATTCTTTTGAAAATAATAATAGAAATGAAACTTTACAAATTCTAAACAACTAAAAAACGACAAAAAAAATTATTGCAACAAAAAATTTCGTCGGCGGTTAAAACTTTTGAGACGCATTTTGCCAAATATCAGTAACGATACTTTTTTCATCCATCGATTTTTTGTTCAAATGTGCAGATTTTTAGCAGGGCTGGCTTTTTGTAAATTTTGGAATTTATCAAGTCAATCAGTTTTTAATCTAAACTGTAAACAAAAATCAGGTAAAAAGGTTGAAAAATGCAAAACCGATTGCTGATTTTGATATTCTTGATTTATCAAGCAAATTTATTATTTATATTCTTGAAGATTTTTAAAGCAAATTCATTATAATGATTATAATGAATTTGCTATAAAAATCTTCAAGAACACTTTTACACATATTTCTAAATAATTTATAATTTTGTTGTTACATTTGTTTATTCGAATTTTCGATAAAAAAGTTCTTTGAATACTTTTTTTCTTTTGAATTTATCTCTTACAAGCTATGGAAACAAGAAATTCAAAACGTCAATGCCAGTTTTTAAATTTTAGTAATTTAACGTTTTTGTGAAGGAAACTGAAATTGCAAAAAAGTCCAAAAATTTTTAAAATTTGAATTTAAATTTCTGACAACCGGAACAAAAAAAGCAAACAAAATAGCAACTGTTGTTACAGCTACAAACAAGTCATTTATTACACTGCTGCTGCTGTTCTTTTACATAAAACCCTAATAAAAAAACAACAGATCGATCAATTTTTGATCACTAAAAACAATAGAATTAAATTGTTTTGTTGTTTTTGTTTAAAAATAATTTTTACTCCAAATCAAAAAAAAGTTATGACCAAAAAAATATATTATTACATTTGTGGTTTTCTTATTTTATTACCATTTTTAATTGCAGCTCCAATTATTTTAACAACAACAACTTCTTCTTTGCCTACTGACAATTTTGATATGAATAATAATAGTTTAATAGAATCAAAGGATGATATTGAAGAATTTTTAATGAATTTAATGTCAATTGATTCAACAACAGGAAAAGAATGGATTTTAGGAAATTTGATTAAAGATTTTTTAGAAGATGAAGGATTTAATATAACAGTTCAGCCACTTACATCCGATAAAAATAGATTTAATATTTTAGCAACATGGGCTCCGTTTATTCCACCAGGTCCAAAAATACTTTTTAATACCCATTTGGATACTGTACCACCATATATTCCTCCAACAAAAAATGAAGAAAATATTTTTGGCAGAGGCGCAAATGATGCAAAAGGACAAATTGCATCACAGATATTTGCAATGAAAAAAATTATTAAAGAAATGCCAAATTTGGCAATACATTTAGGACTTTTACTTGTTGTTGGAGAAGAGAAACGGCATGATGGAATGAAAGTAAGAAAAATGTTTCAAATTTAAATGGAACCGAAATGTTTCAAAATTTTGAAAAATGCTTTTGAATGTATTTTTGAAAAAAAACAGACATGTCTTTGAAAAACTTTTTTTTGTTATGAAATACAAAATTTTTGTTTTTTTCATAACGATTTGCTAATTTTCTAAAAATCAAAAAAATTAATTTTAATTTTTTATAGGAAGCAAATAAACTTGGTTTAAAGCCTGATTATTTAATTATTGGTGAACCAATTGATTCAAAATTTGCTAGTTTACAAAAAGGCGCTGCTAGTGTAAGTATCTATTTTTAAAAAAAAGCCATTTGAGTGTTTTACAAAAAAAATTCGATTGTGCATTTTCAGTTTAAACTAATTGCAAAAGGAATTGCTGCACATTCAGGTACACCAGAAAAAGGTGAAAATGCAATAAACAAATTATTAGATGTTTTGGAAGATTTACGAAATTATGAATGGCCAAATGATTCAGATTTTGGTAATACAACTTTAAATATTGGATTTATTGAAGGTGGACAAGCTTTAAATGCCTTAGCCGCAAATGCTTCAGCTTCAATAATGTTTCGAGTAACAAAATCTTCAAAAGAATTATTGGAAACTGTTAAAACAATTGTGAATGAACGGGTTGAAATTGAAGTTCTTGGGTTTATTGAACCTGTAAAAGTTACAAGTAAGTTTAAATGGGGGAAATTATTTGGGGAGATAGCACAAAAAAATTTATTTACACACATAGATCTGATTTTTTGTTAATGAGCAACTATTTTAAAAATTTTAAAATAATTTTGCAGTACCACCTGCCCCATATGAAACTCAACCAATCTCTGGAATTTCGGATGCAGCATTTTTTGAAAAGCATGATAAATTAAAAGGAATATATATTTATGGACCAGGTTCAATTGAAAGTGCACATTCAGAAAATGAATTTATTTCAATAAATGATTTAAAAAAATCTGTCAATGTTTTATTTGATTTTGTTAAAATGCTTTCTTCCAATGTACAATAAACACATTTTTATAGCGTTTTTTGTTTTTAAACCCCGAACTTTGAAAATACGAAAAAACTTTTGCCAATGGTAGAAAAAAAAAATATGGCTCTTCCCAAAAATAGTCTCTTCCTAAATTAACCCTATCAACAGCTTTGTTGAAAGATAAATCGACTGTATTTTATATCTTATTATGTGTTTTAAAGATATTCTTTAATAAAAATTACTCACACATTTAGAAACTAGAGTCGTACCTCGATTATACGCCCCTCGATTTTACACCTTTCTTCTGCGGTCCCTCCAATTAGGAATCCCTATAAACGGACCTCGATTTTACACCTTTTTTTCTCGGTCCCTTGAAAGTCGTAAAATCGAGGTTCTACTGTACTTAAGATCAAAAAGATAAAGATCATCATTTTGGATAAGCAGGTGTTTCACTTTTAAAGAATGTCAACTATTTTATTTTTTTAAGTGAGTGCTTTTTAAAATAAAACAACAACTGATCTCACTTTATCTTTTTTTTTGACATAAAAATAACATTGCAAAAATAACATTTGCCACCACAAAATTGATCTAAAAATCCCAGACGAAAATATGGATCATTTATTTTCAGCTATGTTTTTCAGGCTGTTAAGAAAATGGTCATTGATGTTTAAAACTTGATTCAAATCTGTGTGTTAATTTCTCTTTCACAGTCAAATAACCAACGTTCATTAATGAAATTTCTAGCAATTGCCTCGGATATTTGAAAAACAAGCTATAAAGTTTTTGAGAGGTGTCTAAAATAACAAAACATTTTTCTGTTTCTTTTGCTGCAATAATAAAAAAACCCAGATTATAAGGTATTCCGCTTTTTTTTAAATATCTTTATTTCTTGAAAACGTAGTGTCCTTGTTTTTTCTTCTTTCGTAACAGTTTTCATTCTTTAGAATAATTTTCGAATGTTCTCAAACACGGTTTTTAGAACTTGAAAACATTTTTTATCTTTAAAAAATATTAAGAAATGCCATTCAAATCAATTTTTCCTTCAATTCCTATCGAAACTGAATCATATGGAAAACGGATTTTAGAAAGCTTTTTAAAAAATCCGACAAAGAAAGCATTTATTTATGCTCAAAATCCAAATAAATTAATTACTTATCAAAAATTGTATGATGAAACTTTAATGGTTGCAGCATTCCTTGAAAAACATGGATTTGGACATAAAGATATTGCTTTATTATTTTTGCCAAATTCATGGGAATTTGTTGAAATTCTTACTGCTGTTAGTTTACGAGGTGGTGCATTTAGTGCAATATGTGTTATTCGAGATATCGGTAAGTAGGGGTATTGAAATATCAGTTGGGGGGGGGGGTAAAGTTGTCACAATAATATAAGCCAAAAATATTTGTTATTTTAGATGGAGTTCAACACCAATTAGAAGAATGCCAGCCAAAATTTATTTTTTGTAGTGATGACAAATTAAACATTATTAAAAAAGCAGTAAAGAATAACAAATTATCTCCAAAAATTGTTGTTTGTCAATTATCTTCCAATCAACAAAACTTGCCTGAATCTTCTGATGATAAAACGCTTTCAATCATAAATTTTTCAACCATAATCAATGATCCATCTTTATCAAATCCATCATTACAAAATATTGAAGAAAAAAATATTGATGTTAAAAATGATATATTTGTTATTCAATATACCAGTGGAACAACAGGCCCACCAAAAGGTGTAATGTTAAGTCATCAAAATTATTCGACAGAAACGTCAATATTTATAAACCATTTTAATAAATATGTTTATCCAAGATTTGATCCAAATTGGAGTTATGAAAATGAAGCAACAATCCTTTTGCAAGCTTTTTGTAGCGGATATGGGCTTTCGATTTTGTTGAAATCAATTATTTGTGGACAAACTTGTATTTTATGCGGTCAGACTTGCACAGATTTTGATAAAAATGTTTTCTTTAAAGCAATTGATGATTTTAAGGTAGGGTTTTTTTCTATGACACAGCCATTAATGGGAATCAAATTATTGAACTCTGAGAAATTAACATTTTGGTTTCGATTTCGGAAAAAATTTCGATTTCGACATTTCGATTTTAACAAAAATGTTTTTTTAACAACATTAAATTATATTTAGATTCGTGAATTATTTCTTATTCCACCAACTTTATCCATTTTTATTTATGATCTTTGTGTTGATGATTTTGATCTTTCATCCCTTGAAATCTTTCATTTATCTGCAGCTCCAACATCTGAATCAATTTCACAAAAAGTTTATGAAAAACTTAAAAATCTTAAACGTATTGAAAGATCATATGGTACAAGTGAATGCTCATTTTCTGCAATTACAAATCCAATATATGAAAAATCTCGATCAGATATTGCTGGAACTTTATGTTCAAATTTTGAAATGAAAATTATTGATGAAAGTGGAAATGAACTTCCAGAAGGTGAAAAGGGAGAACTTTGTACTCGGGGTCCAACAACTATGATTGGATATTTAAAAAATCCGAAAAAAACTGCTGAAGCTATTGACTCGGAGGGATGGTTTCATTGTGGTATGGTTTTTTCCGTTAAATCAAAAAACTTATAATGAATTCGAAATTTTGACAAAAAACATCGAAATCGAAATTTATCTCAAAAAATGTTGGCCACACCAATAAATTTCATAATCTTTATAGGTGATTTTGCAAAATATGACAACGAAGGAAATTTATATATTTTTGGAAGGTTGAAAGATGTCATAAAAGTTAATGAAGAAAAAATTGGGCCTTCTGAACTTGAAAACGTTCTTTTGAGCCATTCTGAAATTAAAGATGCTGCAGTTGTTGGAATCAAAGATGATGAATGCGGACAAGTTCCAAAAGCTTTTGTTGTTAAAAATGATAAAGAATTAAATGAACAAAAAGTTCAAGAATTTCTGGAAGGTAGAGATTTTTGGAATTCAAATTTATCAATTTTTCATTTTTACAGAACAAACACCGTCATACATGCATTTCAAAGGTGGAGTTGAATTTATATCAGAAATTCCAAAATCAGGAGGCGGAAAAATTTCTCGAAAAGATTTAATTGAAAAAGAAAATGAATAAAGAATTGACTTTTTTAAATGACCAGGTCAGACCTGCATAAGCTGTATTTTAGAATCCAAGAATGAGTAGATAAAATTGTTTAAAGAATTAATTAATTTCAAACGTTTTTTTGAAACGAAAAAATGTATGTGGTGTTATTTATGCAATTCTCTTTTTATTATGTTTTTTTGTACAGTCATTTGCAATTAGTGCCTCATAATGTAGAACTATATTTTTATTTTTGTGTTCATAAAGTCTATAAATGAAAAAAATGAGAGCAAAAAAATAAAAATTTTGAAGACATTTGTAATTTCAAAGCCATAACAGCGGTTTCGGTTTGCTTTTCCAGTTTTCATCGATTACATTTTGTAAAATTTGATCAAAATTTGGCTCTTCAAGTTGTGCATTACTTTTACGATAATTTATTTGGCAGACATCAGAAGCATTTTTCTGTAAATTGAAGTTAATTTATCTCTTTAAAAAAACAATTTTTAAACTAAACCTTTATAAATTCTGCAAATGCATACGCTTCGAATTCATTTTTATCAGTGAAAAATGCAAAATGGCTAATTTTATTTTTAAATGGAAGTTCAGCAATAATTTGAGCAGATTGATGAGAAAATGTAGGATTATGGATTCTGAAAAAGAATTGTAGCGTTTTTCTTAAAAAGTTTTATAGATTTTTTCAAATCTAAAAACTTGCTCAAAATGCATAATTTTTGGAGTTAACATTAAAATTTCTTCAATTACAACATCTTTTCCATTTTCGCTTAAACATTTTATTCCATCCATTTCAAGTTTAAAAATATTTCCATGTCCAATAAAAAATTTCAATTCATTAAATGTTATAGTTTGCTTTGACTTTAATGAAACATATTTTGCAGTACATTGTGAAATTCTTGAAATAATTTTTGACAATAAACTATCGGAATATTTTGTATTCTTTGAATCGGTTTCAAAAGAAAAAACAGTTGTTAAACGAATATTTTTAAATTTGCGATTTTCCAATGAATCTTTAATCTCTGCATAAATTGATTCTTCTCGGATTTCCTCTTTTTCATTTTTTGATAACTGTCTTATTTCTAATTTATAATAAAAAGGATGGGGATAATTTGCAAAAAAGTATTTGCATGATTTCAGCAAATTTTGGCCAGCGTAAAAAGTCGAACTTTTTAAAATATAAAAAATTAAGGATTCTCTAAAATGAAAATTTTGTTGAAGTGCATTTTCGGAAGAATAATGTGGAGTTATTTTTCGCTTTCGATTGGTTTCAACGCGATTTTTGTTTTCATCAATAGGTTTTCGGCCTTTTCGTTTTAAGATTTGGAGACATTTTTTTGGAACTTTTCGATTAAATTTTTCCAATGAAAAAACATTTTTCCATGGAACTTCAAATTCTCCATTTTTTTCAAGAGCATTTTTGTATTTTTCTTTCATTTCTTTGTCATCCAAAAAGAATCTACAGTATTTTGAGAATGTGTGTAACATTGTCTGAAATTTCAGAAGAAGCTTTAATTATCATCTGCAATTTTTTTCCTTTAATTGAGCTTCCAAATTAAGCAAAAAATTTTTGTGTTTTTAGCCCCCAAAATGAGCAAAATTTTTGATTTTTAAATTAGGTCAAAAAAAATCTTCCACAAAACTTACTTGAACATCAAATTTTTCTAAATAATTAATATACAGTTTCCATAAAACTTTATCAGTCAAATCACTTCCAAGTCGATATTCAACATTGTGTTTAACAAATTCAACGTCATCAGTTTCAGTTAAAGCGAAAAACAATGCTTCTGAATTATCTCTTTCTGACATAATTTTATCATAAATTTTTCTCATTTTTTCATATTTTTTCAATGACTTTTTTGGAATTGGCTTATCTAAAATGTTTTTTTCATTTTTGGTACTATCAACCACAGGTAAAAACGTACGAACAGTTTCTTCATATTCCATAAAACAATTATCCATTTCATAATTTGGAAATTCAATCAGCCGAGGCAGCTGCTCCCAACGACGATCTTCAAAAACTGCTTTTAAATTCATTAATTTATGTGAATTATCCAATTCTAATTCAATTGCAGCAACATCAGGAAAATAAAATTGATAATATGCAAATGCCGGATTATCGTCACAACTGTATTCTCTAAAACAAGGATAAAGTTTTACAGTTTATTGCCAAAAATATGCCGTCTAAAAATACTTACTCAAACAATTCAGTCCATAATTCAATTGGAAGCATATAATTTTTTAAAAAATCTTTTATAAATTTTTCATTATCTTCTGCATCATAATCTTCATTTTCAACTTCAAGCTTTTCAACGAGTTTTTGAAGAAGAATTCGATAAGAGGGATCAAGTTTATCAAAGAATTCATTAGAAAACATTGACATTTTATTTATTTGTGCTAAAAAAGATATAAAATAAAACGAGTGCAAAAAAATGATTTAATTATTAATTTTTTTAGCAACTTAGGTAAATCTTTTTAACGGC